>LUCH01001599.1:26066-108083 GCA_013368495.1 Paragonimus heterotremus
ATTCACCACCCAAATCAGTCTGTTGTTTCATCAGACAACTCTTTTGTTTCGTTCTCACGCTAGTCACACGTGTGATGAGCACCTGAGAGATAATTTAGTGTAACATTTTGTGCCGTTCAATTACCTTACTCAGACAATTCGAAAGGATGTATTTTCAAGGTTATCTCTCATTTCATGTGTATGTTCCGAGACCTCTAACTTGTCGGATTGTCTGAATATTCGGCTTGTTTGCATTACAGATCACAATTGATTGTCTAACTGTCTCAGTATCACTATTCATCTAAACTAAACTAGCGGTTGATGGACTTGTGACAACCACTTTTGTCACACATGCTGGAGAGCTAAAATTCTACTCCTGAATCGGTTGTGCATTAGTAATAAGTTTCAGTAGAACTGTAATCGAATGAGATTGGTAGGAATTCTGTTCGCCAGAGTTTTCGTTTTGACTCTGCTCGTGTGTGACTACCATACTGTGTCTGTCACTGATTTTGTGGCTACTGTTACCAGGTCACACTAGTAATTTGCAAGCATTATGATAATTTATTACACCCTGTACCTTTTTTGAGATCAGTTTGTCCCCATCAATTCATATTCAATTACTGGCCTCTGGTTTCTTAGTATACTTCGATTTACTGAACGGATCACATAGGGAATTCATTTCAAGGACTGTTACGTGGAACTGATTGCTAATCATGACATGAGAAATGAAATATGCTATCAGTTTGGTTTCCCATACGAATCTTTGTGATAGTGCCTCTGACTAACTGCACAGTCTACTGTTCATTGTGTTCTTGGGAGTGGATTGACCTTGTGTTCAGTGAACTATAGCGATTCGTTTGCACTCCGTATTTACTACAACGAAGGTCGTGAACATCTTAATTTCTGACATCTTTTTGAGTAGGTAATTTTAACCCATGGATGACTTCTATGCACGTTTGTTGTCTCTGAAATGTTCCTGTTTTGTCTGGGTACAAAAAAGATGGTAGGTGTATGTTTTCGATAAAATTTCGAATTTGAATTTTATTTTCCTAAGTCACTCTAGATCTCGTGATCCCTACGACATCAACTTTTTCCCATCAGGTTTTGTGCGCATGAAGAATATACAGTATTGTAATGAAATCTGACAAATTCTGGATTATCTCTAGTTTTCTAGGTCGTCTTGTTATTAAACTCTACGCTGGCCACGTTTTTTCTTAGAAACATATCTCTTCGGCTCTCAATTGAAAATTCCTAACAGCATGATTTGTTTCCTCCAGACCGGTACTTATTGACAGTCTAATGAACCATCTGTTGCTGTTCGTAATGATAGTGTTTCATTTGTTGTGCCCGTTCTTTGTTATATGGTCTTTGCCTTGGATGCTGTACCTATCATTGTGGATTCATTGTGACAGGCTTTTGTATCGATGCTAATCGCCCGTTCGTGCAACTCGTACTCGGTGTAGAAACACCAATGTAAACCTGATATCATGCCGTACACTTCCACATCCGCTATTCCTGGTTGTCTCTCTCGCACGGTTCTTAGCTGTATTTCTGTCCTAACCCTCCCCCCTGTTCCCTTCTAAGTTGATGAATTCCGTGAAACAAAATTTATCACTAGTTCTATTAATTACGGCATGTGGCACATGACACTCCGAATTTTAAATCACATTGTGGCTTTTTTGATTAGGTTTGTGTCTTCTCCACTTTGCAACACAATCGTCCGTCTCACAATCGTACATCTGATTGGCGCGTCTTTCATTGACCGTGCATGCTTCGATCAGATGACCACGCAATAGAATGTGCGCCAGATTGACACGAATGGCGGGCAAGCCTGCGTCTTCCTATGTAACGCTACGTGTGTGTGTGTCGTGCATTTCGTCAGCTTACATGTAAACCCACCTGACGGAACGGGGATGGTTTTTTTCAAATTATATCCACACATTAAACCGAGCAACCTTTTGTGCAGATTTGCCTAAACAGGTCTGTTGAATAAGGTGAGAAACTGTTGGTCGAATACGTCAACATCTGTCCTATTCGCGATGTCACACTGGGTGTAGATAAGTTCGATAAGATTGTTATCAAGTGAAGTGACAAAGTTCATTGCTTGTGTTTAGTCAGTTTGTTATATCCGGCTGTGTTCTAGCCATTCAATTTACCACAGACAGACAATTGTTCAAGTCTATTTATGACAGCGTAGCAACTCTTTTCCGGTGCGCACGCTATCTCAGTTCAATCTTTGACGGATAATCAAACTTTGTCGTGCCTATCATTAACCGCTTTGCAAACTCCGTCTTTGGATTTTCGTGTATGAATTCTTGTCATTCGTTGTATAGTATCAGATGAATAACCAATAAAGCGTTAACATTACAACAGTTAAGTATTATTACGTGTCACTGGCATCTCTTGAATACAATGTTCTCATAGACGTCAGCGTCAACCTACATCAGATACCTAAAATTATGTGCCTCTTATTTTGTCTCACCTGGTGGGCAATCCGAAATGACTTTCAGGTACTCTTGGCAATTGTCTGAACATCATGTATTCCCAAAACTGTACTTCGTGAGAGGTGTTTTTGTCTGTTTTGTTCCTCAGAGCATTGTTTAAGCCTTCTTTTTTTAATCGTCTAATTATAGCACATGTTTCCATGACTTCATTTGATAGTTATCATGCTGAAGCCCACATAACCGTATTCACTGGCGATTGGAAACATCTTCAGCCGTCGAACTATGTTGTGTACAGCGATGCTACTATATTTGGTTCGATATCATCTTGATTTTGTTTTACTTGACTGATTGCTCATTTAGATGTCAACTTGCATAGTTACTTAGACCATACTGTTTCTTGTTAAGCTATGGTATCAACTCCCAAATATTTTCTGAGCGCAGAAATCGGGATTACGGAATCGGATACTGGTGGTTCTGATAATATTCAATTTCGGAAACTTCACCACTTTGGATCGAGTTTTAGGCACTCAGTATACAGTCTGAAAGGTCTTTTTCTTGTTAATATATCGGTTGGTGTGAGTCAAGTGTTCAACAATCGGATCAAACAATTTAATCTCGCCAGTGTTCAGTCACACAGGACGATGCTCAAACAATCGCCCTGCAGTACGACTACTGTATGATGCCCAATACGAACAAGAGCCGATCATAGAACATAGAATTTTGTCTTTAAGTTGGGGCTCTATAATTAGGGTTGTACAGAAGCTCAAGTCTTCAAAGATTTGAAATCTATTAATGTTGTCACTCAGAGGTTGCTTGAAAAACCTAGCCCGTGTGGCTCACAACCTCATTGTCTTTGTGGATTACCTGAGATACACAAGCCGGGTACATCTCTGGAACCAACTGTTGATACGTCGAATTCTCATCTCGCAGTTGCACTGTGGGTTTCACAACTCTGGAAACTTCTAAGAAAAGAGATGTGTGTGCACAATCTAAAGGGTACATCTGAGTATGTGAATACCATTAAAGATGCGGATGTAGGCAATAAAACAACTTTCCCTTTTGATATCGACTCACTTTTTACAAACTTCTCACACTTTGAAATCGTTGACTACATTTGCAGATGACATTGGCAGTCCCGTGGTTAAATTTAAAAAACTCATTCTCTTTTGATGCATAGTTCCTTGTTAATTGATTATACTTCCAACAAAGAGACGGTATAGCAACAGGATCACTGTTTGGTCCCGTTCTTACAGACATGTTTATGAAAGTGACTGCTTAAAATACACATTTTTGTAATTTAATATTCTACAAGCGGTATGCGGACGATACATTTATAATTTGTGACCCAGCATCTGACCCTTAAGTTATCTTACAAAAATTCAACACGTCATTGGGCTCTAACATTTACTTCGGAAGTACAAATTAACGGAAGGATAGACGTTTTATTACAACGACAAGATAACAGGGAATTGGAACGAACCGTGCACCTCAAGGTCACGTGGAATGTCCAATATCCACATTTCCTAAGCTTTGTCGTTCTTAAATACAAAAGAAATTTTGATAAATTGCCTGCCATACTGAGAAAGGACGATCTACAACCCAAGTAAACTCTAGGAACAATTAAAACTGATTCACAGAGTGCTACAGCAAAACAGTTACCCAGTATCTTTCATTACTCATCACACGAAAGGATGTATAATCTTGCCCGAGCCCCTTTCTGTTCCAAGAAAGATGGTTTTCTTTACAGTTCTCTTTAAATGAGATGAAGAGTTTAAAATACTAAAACAACGCCCAGCGGCTTTGTGTTTAACTGCGAAAACTCGGGCGGCCATCATTCAACGAGTCAAGAATAAACTATCTCGTCAGTCTGAACTATTTCTTCTATATCAGTTCACCTGCACTTGTAGTACCAGGTATATCGGACACACAACGAGAAGACTATCCAAGCACATTGCTGAGGATTATCTAAAAATTTTCAGTAATGGTATCGTCACAACCGTCATTAGTGTGAGCATCCGGTACCCCGGGTAAACAGATAGGCTAGCTCACCCGGCACGTCTGCAGACTTCGAGTTGGGGAAAGTCCTTCCGTGTGGACGTTTACTGTGAAGTAGGTGGAATTTTCCTGACGAATAAGAAGTCGCGGACAGTGAGGATCAGTACTACCAGGGCGTGGTGGATTTACCGTTGACAGCCTAGCCTTAGATAATCTCTTTTACGGCTCTACATGACCTATGTTACCATGCCAATAAAGGTGCTCCAATGAGAACACACGGGCTTCCGGACAACATGCCGTCCCTCTGGTGTGCTGTTCGTGTAGCGTACTGACATCTCCATTCTCCGCATACTATGCAGAACCCCCGAGTAAGGCGTACGAATCACCTCGGTGATCACCGACTTCAGCCGGTACGCAACGTGTGCCGAGTACCTTGAATGGCTAGACCACATTCAAAAGGCGTATGAACAACTTTTGCCACCTGCCTCCAGCAACAAGAGGCATGCGTGTCAACAGCTCCGTCGTTCTTGGTCTACCTGGCTGGACAAATCTACTACATCAAATCCTTCTTCGTTGGCGAATCCTCTATGTGCCGCGCTGCTTCCATCGCAGAGTACATTGGACATTCTGGATAGATGGACTCTATTCGAAGGACATGTAAACCAAACCTACTCTCAATGGACTGCGAACTCTGTGCTTCACTCCGCTGCCTTGTAGGTTAGGTTTCTTTTGAACCAAAGGCTCCAAGTGGGGTCTCTCAACCCAACCACCTTCTTCGACCTGAACAACAGAGAATCATTTTATCTTCACAGTTAAAATAAGGGCACGTTGGCCATTGCTCATGGTTTTTGCATGTTAAGTGTATAGTACAAGTAGTGGACACACGATCGTCGTTAAACAAGCGTTGTTCATAAAGTACCAAGAACGATTAGTAAAATCCTCAGAGATACACTCTTTTCTACGGTAGAAGAGATCAGTATCCGCTCTCTAAGATCATATTTCTGCAAACGGGGAAAACATATAAAAACCCTACAGTTACTTTGGCCATAACTAAAGCGATGGACCCACTGTGTGCATAACCCGTGGGGTTTATTTAGAACATTTTTCACCCTACTATTCTTCTCACGGATTTTAACGCTGACCAACTTTTCAAATGATTTACGTCATGCCCGTTCCATCTTGTTATGTAGCTGCTTGCTCGTTTTTCTGCTTACTTGACCGTTTGACCTATGTAGTATTACGTTGTCGTTGTTCAATGCTCTATTGATTATCACTCTGGTTACGTTCACTCACACTGAACTCCAATCGGTCGGTTGTAGTTATGTCCATCTTCTCACACATGTAAGCGCTAGAAATAAACTATCAAAAAAAAAAACTTCTTCGTGATTTGTGTATTAATTTTATCAGTGTAACCTTTAAAACTGTCTACCGGGAAATCGATCCAAGATGTCGGAATTTCAGATATTGATCGTTGGCGAAGCTGTTAGTATCCGATTCTGTAACCTATGGACGCCTAACCATCTCTGATACACGAACAATCGAATTTGCATTTTGAAACAACGGTCGCATAGATGTTATGAAATCCACAATCTCTATTAACCGATTTTCTTACTCAACCTGGTTACTATTTTAATATTTGTTGTGTTGTGATTAGCTCGATAACCAAGTACTGAAAGCAAATATTATTCTCTACTATTTCTAAGACATCAATGAGTATTTCCGAGCAAACTGAAAATCTGTTCGTTGAATGAAAATCTTCAACACCAGATTGCTCTCGGGATTAGCAATTTCTTTGAACGTTTAGTTCATCACGTTTTGTTTAGTGCATTATACTGATTTTAAATACATCTCGGTTCCTCTGTCTGATGAACATCAACAAATGAAAACGTAATCCTGAAGTGTTTCAGTCTCAGCGTAAAGGTCAGCAAATTGTTTCCGAATTCGAAACCTGGATGAATATTTCCTCTATGTGTTGCGTCCGACTATTATATGACTGCTACATTTCGGGAGCTTCACTGTCGAACCAATACAAACACAAAGGTAGTGACACAAGAACTGAGATATCTGACTGGTGAGAATCACAGTCGTAATGATCATCAGTCACCTTTCTGGACACATAGTGGGCTTACATGCCATGCTTGAGCTCAAGTATTTGTGTAGATTTATGCAATGAAGTAGCGTGAATCATTAGGGACGAGAGAGGCTGTAAAGTCCGAATAAACTGTTTCTGAAGTCAAATCAATGGACATCGTCGAAAATCCGTTATTCCACCACCCCAGGTTCTATAAGCATTCGGCGTCGTAGACAGCCCGAATGCCTGTGACCTGTTTATCCAATAAACCCTTACGACAAGATTCGATCACAGTATCTTTCTTAACAAACGGGTAGCTGCTAGCACAACGCACATGATCGAATAATAGGCGGGTGAATTGCTTAAGCTATTAGCCTATCCACATGTGACCCGCGATCGGCGTTCATCTTTCGGATTGAAGGATGAGACTGTTTAACCAGGATAAACGTTAAGCTTCGCTCATGCTGACTGCTTTCAATGACCAATCAATCCGATCGATCAGGCTAGGTTGAGTAACACAGACATTTATTGCTCAGTGTCATCGATTCCTATTTCTGCTGACACAGAGAAATGTAATCCAACGTAACAACGTAAGACTCAGACAGACAGGGCTTACAGGTTCGACGTGCCTTCAGTGAAATGAAAGTACCGATTCTGAACCGTCGTTAGTTATCTACAGCCATAGTCTTCACAGTTAAGGTTCATACACATTTAGTGAATGGGGTAGGCTATAACGTCCGGTCGACAACCTCAGTGAAGATGAGTAATGTCGGGCTGATGCGAATCAAAATTGCCCTGAACGTGGTACAAGGGTTAATTAGTTGAAACCCTTCGAAGTCTAAACGAGTTGACAAAAGAGCGCATCGGTGCGATTCGAGCAATTGCCTTCGTGTTGTCCGTGGAAGACAGTGGGGTAATGGTGAATTTTAGGAGTCAAACAGATAATAGGTCTTGCAAACGACCTGTCTTATTTTGTGCTTTTAGACTGTTTTTGGCTACCAGCTGAGCTCACGTCCACTTGCCAGCACACTTAAAGTGTAACGCCTGTTTTACCATTACCCATGCGTCAAACTGACCGAGTCCTCTCCTGCGAACATCGTTTGCTCGACCACGCCTTACCTGGTAGCTAGCATGCATAAGCATGCCGACTACAAGGCTATCCAGGGTAGCCACCTACACGGACGTCGGCTTGTTCACATCGCTCAGCCGAACGAGCCTGACGCAACCATTGGTTCGCGAATCGCAACGTACAAATGTTTGGGTGTTAAAACATGCGAAGTCAATGGATTGTTTGAACCACATTGCCGAATCAGACTGGCGATTTGTCTGTTGGGTGGGCGGGTGGACTGTAGAGTGGAGATACGGGCGCATCTACGGCTGAGTCAGCTGGGGCATTTTAGTGAATCGGGCCGTGACACGAAGTGAGCGCAGTGGGTGGCCCCTCTATGTCCTAGTTGCAGGACGTCCCAGACATGTTAACCTGACGAAAAAAATTAGAGTCCGAACCAAAGGATTCAGCCCAATTAGCACTCTTGGTTCAGGCCTTTTTTTCGTCTGTACATCCGTATTCGCGTCTGGGACCAGGCCAACGAACAGGCATGCTAGCCTAGTCGGATGAGCGAACGGACCCGACACAGCATTAGAACCACGGCTGCAGGAGGAGCAGTGTAAGCACATCTCTGGTCGATTCGCTCGGCTCTGTGGTCCCAGTTTTGGCCACCGTGGTGCACGATCGATAACATCGTGTGGCTCACACACGTGTTGACGCTTGAAGAGCAACACTGGACTGGGAACCAACATACATCGGTGAGAGCAAATCGCCAAAGTAAATATACAATATTCACTTAACTGTTTATGCCATCACGATAGTTTTTTCACCAAACGATGGATAATAAGAAGATGCAATCAGGAACGAAACATACTTACGAATCACTAAATGTGAAGACTGCGTGTAGATGACTGACGGCGGTTTAGCATCGATACTTCCATTTCACCGAAAGCACGTCGAACCTGTAAGCCCTGGGCAAACTAGTTCGCTCTATCTGCCTGACTCTTCTTACTTTGGATCACATTTATCTCCGTTCGGTTCGCCGCACAACAGGCGTGCACAGCTTGGTCTTGACGAAGTTATCATGCTGAAACCATTTCCGTAACACAAGTGATAGAACGACAGCTGGACAGCATATTGAACTGGTCTTTATTTGTGACCTATGATGAAACTGTGTCGGAGGCCACTAGAGGTTTTAATACAAAGCATGTGGATATGCGATGAGTTACCTGTGAATCAGTTTGAAGGCTAATGTAAAGGATCTTGGCAACAGGCGGTGTTCATGGCCGCGCACATCAGTAGACTACTGATCTGTCATTAGTATTCTGCAACGTGTCAAAAACAGTCTCCGAAGAAACGTCTGTCAGCTCGCTGAAGACTGCAACACATCGAAGTTCACTGTACACTGGCTACTCAAAATACACAAGTATGAATCATACTGAGAGGTCTGATTACGCGTGCTTCTTTTCTTGGATGCTGAAAAATGTGCCATCTTGCACGTGGTTTTTATCCCATAAAAAGTACATATTCGACGGTTTTTATTGACGAAGCACTATTCCAAGTGAATGGATTCATGTAGAAACCCGATTTTTATTACGTCAGTGACCCCCATCGATTTGCCTTAATCGGTTGGGGTTATTGAAACATGAAGTATCGGGTTTTTGTTTATGACAACGGTTCAGGTAAAGCCTCTATTCGCGTAGTTATTTGCAAACTATGGAATTCGTATTTTCAGATCCTGCAACAGAGTATTGTATCAATGCTGAAACAACTGGGAGTATTTGAGTACATTTGATGTCAACAAGGTGGCGTAGCACTATATTATATGCTATGCACGAAAATACTTCGTTAAAAAATTCAAATGATGATGGATTGATCACGGGGGACTAAGTGACCTGTACGATCGTCAGATATTATTCCGCCGGATTTTTTTCTTTGGGGCCACTTCAGACGTAGAGTCTACACAGAGGACGTTCACAAGCACTGGGAGAATTCAGACTGGTCATAAAATTTTGGAATGCAGTACAATCCCTGAGACTGCTTTGCAGCGTATGATGTCATCATGTCCTAGGTGAACGCTTCTGTGTAAAGAAAGCCGTGGAGAATATTTTGAAAATTTGTGATCTATATGCTGATGCCCCTTTTTTTATCGTCGTGTGATGGCAATGTCGATCTATCAGTAGAACAGCACATTTCTAACGCTAATTGACAGATTCGCATACTTGACTGTAAATGCTGGTAAACTCCTTCACCCACCCGCAGCCAGCTGATCTAGTTGTGGTTTCAACAGTGTGTTGTGCACGTTCGCTCACCGGACTCGATTAGCTGACCTGTTTGTTGATCTGGCCTCCGATGGGAATGGAACAAATTCTAATATTCACACGTCACACGCGCCCGAGCTATGAATGCTAATTAAGGTAAGCTTTTTGGTCCGGACCCCGGATTTTGCTGTTGGGTCCATACTTCTGATACGTATTGTAGAACGCGTGTTCTATCCTGGGAGTATTTCCTGCTAATGTATGCTTGACACGATGTTAAACTCAACCCTAGTTAGTTGTACATTCTGACTAGGTCCGATATGCCTGGTGTATGTTTCGGTCGTGGGTCAAGTTTCTGAATCAATAGACTGATTTTTGAAGTTGATGTGCCTTAATTCCTTGTACGTAGCAAACTTCATCTTTATCTGGAAACCTTGTAGAATAAAAATCTAACAAAGTCTAACTAATGATAGTTTGTTCTTACCGAGGTTGATTTGTACACTTGTTTTATTCTAACAGTAGCTGCGAAATCCCTGGCTGGTTTAATGCTCATGGTATTGGTACTAAATCTGTTCGTTCCTCCTTGTGTTGGTAAGCAACCAGAATTCATCTTCCGGTATGTCCTCCAAGTGGATTTCTTGATACGTGATCTTTGATTTTTAAACTTGCATGTACCATTCCTGACCCCCAAATGAATGGTGTATCTATTCTTGACTCTATTCTGTGGAGTTGTTGCTGCCTGGTGAAGAATTATGTAACACTGTCGAAAAAAGTCTTTCAACCTGGCTGCATTGTGATCTTATTGAACTGAACTGGTTTTTCCAGTAACTATCTTACATAACATAGTTGACTTTCTTCATGTGTAAGCCGGATTGGTTGGCTAAC
The DNA here is from genome assembly GCA_013368495.1 of Paragonimus heterotremus. Taxonomy (NCBI): domain Eukaryota; kingdom Metazoa; phylum Platyhelminthes; class Trematoda; order Plagiorchiida; family Troglotrematidae; genus Paragonimus; species Paragonimus heterotremus. The sequence continues at coordinate 36,747 of LUCH01001599.1, forward strand.
AAGTGGGCTACGGAGACGAATCTACCAACCGAAACATGGTCACATGTGCACATAGGATATCCACGTGTTTGTATTATAATTAGTTGTGCGACCACAAGACAAAAATCTATAAATTCCACTTCGTTCCCTCATTTGTTCCTTCAGTTGGTAGACTATTACGAGTGCATTGCGTTCTTATCGGAATCTTTTTGTGTTAGATATCAGAATTTACCCCAGGTTTAGACTTTTATTGTAAAAGAATAACGTGATGAATGGTCGGTACTTGTTATTAACAATCGATCTAAAATTTACTGAAATGTGCTGTCCATTAGCTCGTCTATTTTTGACGGTAATTGTGTTACTACAGTACTTACTTTTCTGGGCACTCTCCAGATTAGTTGGCATACGATTATGTATTCACATGAAGTCATAAATTAAGATGCTGGTCTGAATAATGTTTATCTGTTCTATCAATTTCGTTAGTCTCTTGATGTAACCTTTTTTGTTCTAGTTCTTATAATTTCACAAGAATAATAACAGTGTTGACCGACTGTAGATATTTTGTGTCTGAATTGACTTGAAGAAAAATTTTAATGTTTGAATAGTGCTTCGGGAAAGTAAATTGTCTAAAAGTGTCAGCCACATGAAGCTTGATCCCATGGTGTTAAGAGTTTACAATCATTCGTTAAGTGTTGTTATTACTTGAATGTTTTGGTTGTATCGTTTACTTAAGTTTATTTCTTTCTGTTGTCTTAAGCTTTATGTTGGACTGCCTAGTAGTTTCCGTTTATTTCCGCATGCTTTACTGTAAAACCGACATTGTCTGCATCGTTATATTCTTAGTCGACCAGTTTGAAATTTGAATTTTGTTCGTTTTTTTTAACTAATGATGCCCCATTCGAACGTGACTGGTTCTGCGCGCTATTCCCATTCCAGCTGATGATTCATTCCTATTTTATGCTTATTTACATTGGTGTATGTCAATTGATCATAGTCCGCGTATCGTGACCGAAGAGATCGGTCGAAATGTCTCTGCAGAGTACATCTTACGTAACTCTACTTCCGTGTTCTAAATTTATCCGGGGGCATAACTGTTTCAAATAATCCCAATATATTACGAATATCTAGGGGGTTACCTTATTGTGACTCGGAAAGCCCCCTGTTTCTTTTATCAGTAGATCTTATCTTACTAAGTGGGTATACAAGTTTAAGATATAATTTGCTGCTTTGCTACTATATCAATGTAACTCGTTTACAGCTGAGATCGTTTTCTCCGTTTTATCTTTAACCTAGGGTTACCTTTGTCAGTTAGATAACAGCTATTCGCTACTATCAGCAATTGTTGTCGTTGATGATACATATGTGTGTCGAACATCTGACGTTGACTACTTCATTTATGTATCTATATTACGTTAATGTTATCTTGAGCCATTCATAATCAGACCAAATCAAAGACCACACGTGAACTAATGCATTTTGCGTGAAAGGTTTGATGGAACGTTTCGAAGGCAGTTTAATCAAATAGGTATTAGAACGGTGCAATGATGAGTCCATACGAAATACGTTAATCCAACACTATTCATGTTCCAACTGCTCCTTTAAAATTTAGACTGTAAGTAACTCTTTTAACTATCTAGTGTGAAGTCAGTGGCTTAGTGGTAAACACACATAAATCTGGGATACCGCTTAGACCGATTTTGACAATGACATATCATAAGTTGGCATGCTGGTTAGTTACCGTTCTAACTCCACTAAAACGAAAATTTCAGGCGTCATTCGTTAGACTCTTTCGAATTAATCTGCGCCTTAGACATGATCAATCTTGCTAATGAATTCATGTGTTTTGTAGACATTCAGTCACTGTTCGCAAATGTCTCGTTGTACGAAACGACTGACGATATCAGTGCACTCGTCGAAACGAGTCGTATTACGTTACATCTCTCGACCGATAGTCTGAGTGAAATCTTGCCATTCGATATTCGGAATATCAACTTTTGTTCTCTCGAACAGACTTACTATCAGCTAGATGGAGTAATCATGAGAAATTTTCTAGGTGTAATCTTAGCAGATTTTTCCATAGTAAGGATTAAACAATATTTAGTTACGGGCCTAACAAGCTCGTAATATTACAGTTGTTGAGTCGAAAACACGTTAATGCCCGTTCGAACTAAACAGAAAATTGATGATCTGGTGCACCACCCAAGTGATTGTCTTCCTAATCTGACGGTTACATGTGAGTTTAAAGCCAACAACCGTCTGTCATTTCTGTGTTACATCCAACGCTGTGCATCACGCACGTTATACACACTCTTTGAATGTCGCACTATCGCCCGACCACTTAATCGAGTAAACGTGAGTGAGTCCGTGTCGTGATATCGCTCGCGTCCAGCTGAAATCGGGTGTTTATGATGGGCAACTCGTGAATAGCATACAGGTAGAGAAGACGATCACCGTTCTCTGAACCAATGCTGTAGTGTTCGATAACTCTCGATCAGGCTACGGAATGACGCACAACTCGCACGTCGAATTCACCGAGAACAAATGGTGAATTACTCACCGGTGCCGAGCGGATTGTGGCAAATAGCTGGTCACAAAATTGGTCCTTTGCGTCATCGACATGACACGTTGTTTTACTGTGAACACTAAGAAATGTAGCAGACTTACCTCGACCGAGTCGCAGGCGCAAGGACAGGATTCGGAGGCTGGTGCTGCACAGTTCGCTTATCATCAATGAATTGTGACAGTCGGGTTCCGTTGAGCAGATGCTGTACTCCCGAGAACCTAGCTAGTAAAAAGTGTACTCCGCATCCGTTTTTCACAGCTTATTTTATTCTGCAAGCCTTGTTTTACTCAAGGCTGCCACGTCGATTCCCAAGTGAATCGGTTCCATGGGGATCAGTGCGTTGCTTCGTTTCGGCCCTCTGGTGTTGCATCGGTCTTTCAGCATACACACGTTCCGTTTCCCGACTTAGGTCGTCTTGCGTCCACAAACATGTCGTAGATTGACATATGAGACCTAAGATTGACTCTCGGACTCGATGGTTTGACCTACGAGACAGCAATATATATGATCTTATTAGGGGATCTTACCCGGTGCTAATGATTTAGAGGACCGACTCATGTGACAGTGAAGTGCTAATCCAACTCGGCAGTGCGGTGATTGAGACGTTTACGTCTCGTTTCGATCACTGCTATGTGGAGTAGATGCATTGCTGGTCTTTAGACCGCACACAGTAATACGCTGAACGTTCGAAGTGCCCATTATTTGATGGTATCTCTAACCCTTTCCTTCCGTAAGCAGGTGACAGCAGTACTACTGTATACTTAGGTTTATACATCGCTGCCTGAGTACCTCTACACGATCAGTAGTGTGGTATACAAACCTATGGGCGTGACTGTTTTATGTCTGGTTGCTGTCGTTTGGTCCATCTGATGAGGTTGAACTTGGATGAACCGAAGACCTTGTCAACGTAGCCCTCCGAACCAGGACAGCACGCGAGCCTGACCATCACACCAAGGCAGCAGAGAAAGTCATGACAGACACACAGAAAGGACGAGAGAGGGCTTGTCGGCGAGTCAACAGTCGCACCACGCGACGGTTCAAACTAACATGAAGACAGGACACACACACCACATTGACTATATCATATCCATTGACTGGACACAAACCATACTCCTGTACGCTTCACCGACCGTATCAGGCGAAGAATTAACAGGTACACTTTCCCCAATACTGTCGTAACCGCAAAGTCAATAGTGGCGAATTACGTGCTGAGTCAGATGTCAATTTGCATTACTTGTGTGCAGCATGTCATTTTTCCGTACCCGGCTGACTAAACGAAACTCATTGTATTTCATTTGTTGTCTTTGTAGGTTAAATAATTTTCCCCACACTATCCCTCTGCGTGTTGTCGATGAGCCAAACTTCTGTACATGATGCGTCACATCTATCGACTTGTTTACAGTCATTCGGTCGCATATTTTTAGAGATTATGATATTGGCCCAATCAGTTTTCACAAAGCATTGTAAAGTAAGTTACATTCCCGACCGGGTTTAATTAATGTATCTGACAGCAAAGATACAAAACGCATTTCCTCTACTTCATTCCAACTGACCTGTGCTAGTCCGCCTGACGATCGGTTGCAGTGAAAGTGAGTCCCTCATCTCTGGCACAACCACAGTAGGGAGACCCTCTCACTCTGTGGCGCATGTAGTTTCTCTGCATACCGCGTAATTGCGGCCGATTAAATTTTCGGACGTCCCTTTTGGTTCGATGTTGAGTCCTCTTGCGATCTAATAAAGGCGTTCGGAAACCATCCTGATATCAGCCAGTGGTGACCAGAGTTTCCCTTCTTACTCTTATCTGTCTCTACAACAGCTGCTTTGAGATCCGTTTTTCAGCATCTCATTCAATGAAGCTGATTGAGTATTCGCATCGGTTCAATCCCGTCTATGTCTGCCAAACGAAGTACGTCGACGTTCATGACAATGGCTTCCCAAGGCACACCTTAAACATTGCAAACGAAAACGACTGAAGTACTGCTAATTTCGTTTTTATACTGTCCATGCTTCGGTTCCGTACAACAGCGTGAACAGTACCACGACTCTGTAGCCAGTCAGTTACTACTCATTTTCGGATTGCAGTTCTTTCAGACTCGTCCTTTGATACGGGCAAAAGCAGTGTTTGCCTTAGCTACACGAGCTCGCAGTCCGCGGAAAGACCCATCAACAAACTGCTCTCCAAGTAGTGGAAGCTTGTTGAGCTGTCCACAATGTTTTCATTGATGCGGATTCCCAGCTTAGATGTGGCATATTTGTATGAAGGAGGCTGTGAGAAGGAAAACCTCTCACATGCGTTGATATCTAATCCAAATCTGGTTGCCGCGACTTCAAATGCCACGGTCATTTACTACAGTTCGTCGCTAAGGTCACACACCACAGTCATCTGCACACAATAGCATGCGACTTGTTATGACACGTAACGGGCTCGAGACTTGAACATTCAGTACACAACTTTCCGTGCGGTATTTCATTTGAACACCGTCTGTCTGTTCTGAAAGGCACTCATTAGTCAGGCAATGAAGTGTCATCCGGATGTGGTTGGAGTTAACAAATGAATCTGCTATACGCCAGTGACAATGTAATGATCGTTGTAGGTCAATCCACACGACTGCACTTTCACTTTCATACACACACTTACAATTTTCTTAAAATTAACAAGATTCCTCTGACAATCAAGTTTACTCACTACCTTGATGAAGTCCGTAAAAACGACCTACAACTGTTGGTTGCCTTCGGAAATTTCATCTATCTGAATAACAGCGGATGCCCTCTCAGTTGTTACTTCATTTGCCCGAGTTTCTTACTACTTCCTAGCTAGCTAACAGATGAACAATAAAGTACTCGGACGATTGCTGCTTTTCAGAAACAATGGACCGCCTTTATCGTAGCCGCTAACCCGGAGTACCAGAGTCTGTATTTCGTCAGACCACTGGCCTATCTAGTTTACGTGACTCTGTCGGTGTGTTTACCACACGATCCAATTTAGCCCACTAAATCACCCATGATTGTGAATGGTCACAGAGGTCAGTGACCAGCAGTAACAGAAAGCTATGTATCACATTGCTGAACGAGTAGGGAGGAAACTTTGCCCAATGACCGAGTGGCATTGACCTCCATAGTCATTGTGCACAATACAAGGAGCCATATGAAGATTTGCTGGAATCGGGTAGTCCATCCTGCATGGGTGGTCATATCAGCAACACGTAAGTGGTTAGCTTCTAGTCATTTTTCAGTAGTCTATTTCACCTGTGATCAGAGTGACTTCTTTTGTCACAGGATGTACACAATGTGCTCATTCGTATCTGCTTCATTTATATTTTCGTACAAAAAGTTGCTCGCAGTTCATGTCGTAAGATCGTCGTACCTGAGTGACTACTGCCAGGCAGCAACACGTTCGTACTAATCAATAAAGGACCACCAGTCGTAGCAGATTGATTAGTCCCTCCGGGGGATTCTTTCCCTTCAGAATGAACGCGTTAAGTTATTCAAGTTAGATCCAGTTATCAAAAATCAGTGCTTCGACTGGATTCGAACTAGCGACAAAAACGGCATGCCCAAACGCGGCCAGCACTTTACCAGTTGGGTTGCGAAGCCATGCCAGGAACTGGGAAATTTCATACTTGGACTTCGTTACCCACCCCTGCCAATGTCTCATATAGAACTCATCAAACGATCTAGGGAGTTAACTACCTTGACAGGATTTTTCGAACAGTCCACGCTGGGATCCATCAACGCTACTATTGAACATAGACTTTGTATTACTAATGAGTCACTGGTTCGAATCCAACCGAAACCTTTATTTTTCAGAGTTGGATTCCATCTAACTCATCATGTTTGTCAAAATACTCATTAGTAATAGGTTGTTTGATAGAATGAATACCAGTTAGTAATGTATGTGTCTTATTAAGGTATACCATTTAATGTTACACGGGTTCGGCAGGCATCTTTACGTTAGTGCTCACCTGTCGGACGATAAAAATGAGGCACGAGACGTAAGGAAAGTGTAAAAGTTGAGCGACCTGTTATCTATAAAAATACTTATTTATCTGTAAGAAATACACAAACGAAATTGCATGGATGTATTGTGTACTGCTGCAGTAATCTCGTTGAGAGGAGCGTTCGCTCTGCAGAAAAAGGGTATGTCCCAATTGTTCGTTTCGCTGTCAATTTCGTGAAATCTGACAATCGCAATCCCACTTCGCGTCATTTGAAAACATGTGTTGACAAAATACTTCGGGCCACTTCGCAGGATTGAGGCACAGTAACTGCGCTTCTGCACCGAACAGCTGACCGGACTAGCTTCCTTTCGAGTATAATCCGGCTCGGTCTTCGTCGCCGTCTGCATATGCCTCTAGATATGACTTAGTGTGAACTATCAGTAGTTACCACTCCACCTCATCTAAGTTGAACGATGAAGGCAATGTCTGTAACAACCTCTCAATATGCTTTTCAACTATCGATTACCCGGAACACTCCAACGTCATATAAGGAAACGTTATGGGTTTCACGTCCGATAGTGAGGTCGATTCCGACTGAACTATAGCATACCAGATGTGTTTACGATCACGTCATGTCACACCAAACGTACCAGGTTTGAAGAGGGAAAACAAAAGTTGTTTGCCTCGGTAGAACTGTAAGGTCAACAAGATAGCCGATTGTTTGAAGACCAGTTGAACAGGAATATTGATTGTGTTGGTGTGGGGATAAAAAATAAAACGTCAGTGGAATGCAGGTATTCAAAATAGATAGAAGCCTGTACATCCATCCACTGTGTAATTCTCAAAGTTTATCGGCAGGCGGCGCATAATCGTCAAATTTTCTCAAAAGAATCTCTCAGAAAAGAGCTATGGCCACCTGAATACAACCTAATCAAAGCGCCATGGGCTGGGCTGCCACGTTTGTGACAGTGGTGTCTGTTCCAATGTCTTCAAATCACGGGACATTATCGATCGTTTAGTCAAGTTCTGTGAGGTGATATCTTTATGCACGCGAGGTAGGACCCACGGGATCGGAAATTCCTCCATTATGACAGGGTCGGGAAACCATCGGCTTCGAAGTCCGCGGACTTTTGCACGAGCATCACAGCAACTTTGATAAACACTGTCGCAACAACTTGCATTACAGTGCCACTGTGTTCGGTACCTCAGTCTTACTTAGCCATTCTAACAAAATAGCCACAGGGTTAAACAGTAAACACAAGTGGTTGGGTCTTCACAACAGTGATACATACTTAATGGACTAATTTGTATTTCACGTAATATGCCAGCTCAGCTGATATTACAGTGATGTCCATATAGGCAGAGCAGACCGAGATAGATTTTTACGTTCACTCTGAGTTGATGAATGGACTCAACAATTCGCTCTTCTGTTGTAAACCCTCCTAAGCGATACGCTGGTTCGTTATCGATATAGTGGAGCGCTTGACAGAATACGGATTCTCCTCCTGGTAATAACTAACACGAAAATCTCGGTCCCGAAAAGTACCTCAACTGTCCCCGTGTTCGTTTCCAAGACAAGCCAAAAGACGCGTGCAAACAACAGGCTTTGTTCCGCTTCTAAACGTGTGCGATGAAGACAAAGTACTTATGTGGGGCGCAGTGGCGATAAGAACATTCCCGGATAATAAAAAAAGGACATTTACGGGGGAAAATAGTTAAGGTCAGTAATGGGCACGGCGGACTAAAAGTTCTGACGGGTAAAAACTAGCCAAGGTCACCTCTCGGCCGCTCTGAGCCGGTCCGCTAACTAGGACGAAGTCAATCGTCTTTTTTCTCAAGGACGGTGGCGGTTTTTGGACGGAAAGTAATGGACACCTTAACATCTTTCATCAATTCTTGAAGTGTAACAGCATTGTTTACGCTATTGAATCTACCGAGACGAGTCCCCTATTTCCAGATAGGTTTAGTCCTTCTTTTTGCGGAATCCTTCCTGAGCATTCAAAAGTGTAAGTCTGACATGTTTACGTCTCAACGCATTTTTGTTGGGCATTATGAACTTTAACTGGGATCGCACGATAAATGCAGTATAAGAGGTAATTGAATTCTGGTTGGATTGTAACGAACACTACGGTAATCTTAGTCTTCTAAATACTTTGATGACTTGCACTGAATTGGGATAGCAGGTAAATGTTATCAAATTCACACCAGTTGTCAAAATCATAGCAAAATGGTTCCTTTGCACGTGTATATGTGTATATTGGTATTGTCCACTTTGATTTAAACAAACTCAGAGAAGATTTGTTATCTGTCCAAATCTGAAACTTTTGTCACATGTAGTTCTAATGGACTGCAGTCTCTTGTTCTCAAGTGTGAGTGTGTGGATGTCAGGTGGTTTGTCTTACAGGTTTATTGTTAGCAAGCAGAGTGTAGCGAACCATCTACGTAAATGTTTTCGCCGAGTTTTGCGCTTCTGCAAGTCTAATCAAACTGACAGTTAATTGTTTCTCCTGCAATAGTACTTTGGAGTAGCGCAAAAATAACATTACCTTTCTACTCTGATGTGGTAATCGTATCATTTGGTTTGATTAAGGTCATGTTCTGGATTTCTAAATGATCTGGACAGCCTTTCCATTCCGTGTACAATATGTCTGAAAGGCGTATTTACATTGTTGTGTTGGTGAGGCTTGAAGTGATATTTCGTTTACCTTGGGCATGAGAAGCAGTGATCCACAAGGACAACAGTGTACAATCAAAAGTTGTGAGGCAGCTGTTTGGTTTATTGAATTGAAGTGCGGATAAACTTTATGTGCACTCATAGAAGCTCTGTTTCACGCGTTCAGAGCTGCTATAATCCCAGCATGATTGTAAGACGGCAGTTTCATGTTGGTATAGCTGCGAACATAATGTTTTTCTCAAGAGTAGGTTACCGATCTTTGCTGCAATAAGAAAATGATATCTTCATTAGCAAACTCTGTACCTTCGTTGGGTGAGTTTATACAATCTTTCTTTGTGGCGGTCATGTCGTTTACTTATTGGAAGTAAGTGTTACTGCACAGGTGCATTGTTTCCGTAAATGTTTAAATGTTGCATCTCACTTATTTGTGTTACACGATCTCTTTATTTGAAAGAATCCCTGTGAAGTTTGTTGAAATGCCCTCAGGTAGTTATTTTAGATCATTTGCGCCAGTATAAAATGGACGTATAGCCGAATGAATCTATTCAGTTTTATGAGCATATATTTACGCGTAGCCCATTCCTTCTTCTCCTCACCAGCGAGGACTTCAAAATCTCTGAAGCAATCGTATTCATCACCAGGGTTTTCAAAGATGCTGAAGAATCTCCATTATTTGCTGTTGCACACGCAAGGTCAAGCGTACATCACACTAACGAAGCTTCATAGAGCGGTCACAAACGAACCACTGTTCACATTCATCTCGTCTCAGAGTAACTGGTACAAGATTCCGCACGGAGTTGTAATAAAATTGACACTGTTAGCGCTGTCCCGTTAACGCGAACCAAACATAGTATAAACGACTGTCGGTACGCTACACTCGAGTACGTGCATCCTACTCTTGTTAACGATCACCCAGGTGACGTTAGTCCAATTCCGGTGGTTCCTCGATGTATCAATTCTCATTTCTCTCTCGCGGATTTTCTTAACTGGACATCATGTCCTGAGCAGGTACGCAGTTGGAAGAAAGAATGTTACAGCCAGAAAACGTTTGTCCTGGAAGATATAGAATTATCTGATCGGTTCACTTTTGGTGCACCCTACTATAGTGATTGTGTCTCGGATACTACTGACAAGCTGCACACTCTGACTATGTTTGCACCTTTATCGTGTCTACGAATATGTCAGTCTTACATACGAAGGCGTCTGCAATCCGGCAGTGTTGAGAGTCATTTGGTCAAGGGGATTCCAGAACTGTGGATTGGATGCATGGTCGATCGATATCGAGAAGCATGTAACAACGAAAACAAATGACTTCATTTCAGATGGAGTGTATATTCCTCCGGTGCACATATTTGAAAGTGCAACACACCTGGGACGAACACAACATACTATACTCACATGTCTCATGTGTGTCGGTTGAGTGCTTCAAACAATCGTAATCATTTTTTTGTCCAGCTATGTAGTTCCTAAAGTGCACTGAAATTGTCTGAGCATGATGTAAGGTCTTGTTGTTTCGTGGTTTCTACAATGTGAACTACATATCAGGCTAATTATTGGTTACGTAAATGTCAGATCGGTTTTTTCGCAGACCCATGATTCATTAATGTTTACTGAGCTCACTGCCAAGCTTTACATCGAAGGTGCTACGCATTAAATCTCTATCACGAATTTTATGTGCTATGCTTCAGTGTGTAAAAAATGTCACCTTCAACAAAAAGCTTTTCCGCTACCATACTTTAAGCAGATTGTGTATTTGTGATTGGTAAACTGTTAGTATAATGTTATATCAATTATCACTACTACAGCATTCAAAAACAATTGTTTGACTGTCATATTCTGCGCGATTGAACTTGAGATTCCATATTCGGCCCGCTCCATACACGATGTAACCAAATCTAGTTGATTTGACGTGTTATCTTCATGCCCGGAATTTGCTTTCAATAAATTGGACGTAACCCACGATTCATCGTACTCACACACACTTTCTAGCCAACTCCTTTCGTAGAGTAGCGATTGGCTGATGAATAGTACATATCCTTTCCACGATCAGGACTAGAACTCCAGCTACGCCTTCACGGGCAACTGTGCTGACCAATACGTTATTGACTTCCCATTAGATACAACTAAACGTTCAGCCACATTCGCCTGTGAGCAATCTTCAGGTTGCTTGATCGCTTCAGAAAGTGTCACAGTAACTGTCTAAAACTATTTAGACAGGTCGTAATCTCCGATTTCAACAAACCTACTAAGCAGTATTTCAGAGTGCTAATAAGCAGTCATCGATTTGTTTGATGTAAATTAAGCGTCACTCACATCTCATCACAGCGTTTGCATTCAAATAGGTTTTCTAACCAGCATCTTAGGAAGGGCATCACTAGTTTCGAATCCCCTTCTTCTTAGAACTCGTCAGTAAAACTTGATTGCAGTGTTCCCTCTCAAAGTGAGCTAACTGTAAGTCTGTGTGAATGCAGAAACCGCAATAACTTATAGGTGACGTCTGGTTTACTTCAAGTGATATATATATATATATATATATATATATATATATACCGAATTACTCGATTCCGAATGGATCAAAAAGACTGAAGAAGCCGTAAAACTTTCAACAAACTCTGGCAGAACAAAACAAAAGATCGACTAAATCAAAGATTCCAGGGCCTTAATCTGCCCGAGAAATAAAACACCGAACCTGTATAAAATCTATCAGATCATCAGTTGACACTCAACGAAAAGGCCGTTCTGTTAAAAGGTCTGAAATTCAATTATACAGACACATCCACAACAGAATTCGTTGCATGTTTTGACTCGGGACTGAAGTGCAATGGTCTACATGAGCAAATGCAGCAGTCTGTCAGGACAAAGATGTGTCAACACCTCGCCAATCAAAAACCAACAAACATCTTAACAACTAATGAAAATAAAGCCCTGATGACACTTAAGAAGAACGACCAGATTGTCATCCTACCCACAGACAGAGGGAACGCCATAACCGTATTGAATAAACAAGATTATAAAGACAAAGTGAGCGACCTTTTTAAAGACTCTGCAACGGACCACCATATCATAGGAGAACCTACAAAAGTCTGAGGGCCCGAATCACCAAAACTGTGACAGGTCTCAAGAAAAAGAACTGACTTACAGAAGCACAGACTGAATACCTTAGACCTATTAACGGACCATTGCCACGACTATACGGGATACCAAAGGTCCACAAGGATCAAGTACCATTGAGACCAATCGTTGCATCCAGGACGGCCTCGAACTACCAGTTGGCGAAGTTCCTTTTTCGTTTTCTCCGACCATGTTTACCTCACGATAATCATGACGCAAACAGTTCGATTGATTTCTTGAGACGGATTAAGAGCTTGGAATTGGAAGAAGATGATGCACTGGTTTCTTTCGATATTACGTCGCTTTCCACTGACATACCGAAGAATCTTGCGATAGAGAGTTTGAAGCTCCTGACAGATGAGGACAATAGCCTTCGCAATAGGATGAATCTTTCTCCAAAAGAAATGATTCAGTTTTTGGAGCTTCGCATGGAGATTTACCTACAATTTGACGGCCGAGTCTACCTGCAGAAGGGAGACACGCCAGTGTGCTCGCCCATATCAGGGTTACTTGTAGACGTCGTAATGAAACAGTTCGAGTGTGAAGCCTTTCAGACATTCAAATCTAATGTGTGGCTTCGATATGTGGATGACACATGTGTTGCTTTACCTCGTGCTCAACTTGACTAATTCTACGGTTGTTTGAATAACACAGTAGATGGAATAACCTTCACACGTGAAGAGGAAGAAAATTCACGCCTGGCGTTTCTCGATATATCGGTCATAAGAAGACCTAATGGCAAGCTTGAAACTACTGTCTGTCGTAAAACGACAACAGCTGACCTCATTCTCATGTTCGATAGCAATCATCCAGCTTGTCAACTTGAAAGCTACATGCGAACATTATTTCGACGTCCAAACACGCGCTGTAGCTCAACTGAATTCAGAAGACAAGACCGAAAGCACCTGTTCATACTGTTCACTTCTAATGGGTACCCCAGTAGCTTCATAAAGGCATTTATCAGAGGTTTCACAAGAACTGAACGAACTGAACCCAAAACGCGAATGACAGTGCCATATATTCACGGCACATCTGAAGCAGCACAAGGAATGCTCCAACCACTGAACATTCAAATATTACACAAGCCAAACTCAACACTCTGTTCAGTTTTGGTGAACGCTAAGGCTCGTGTAGAACCACATGAACAGTCTGACGTGGTCTACGCGATCCTATGTCTGGGGTGTGACCAACAGTATGTGGGAGAGACAGGCAAACGGCTTCGCACACGCATGCAGGAACACAAACTGGCGATGCGACCAGCCGACCCTAGATCACAACCGTGATACCACTGCGCGGACACAGGCCACGAGGTCAACATAGATCATGCGAAAGTGGTCGCACGGGCAAAGATGAAAGAGGAACGGCTTGTACTGGAGGTTCTCTATTCGCGCAATTCGTTCAGTCGACACGTAAATGTAGACAGCCACTACGTCAGTATCGTTGACATTGAAACGATGAACGAGCGAAGACAGACCGACAGCCGAACACGGTGAGCAGCAGAGCAATCACCTTCTAGCACATTTATTTGTTTGACAGCGGATCCTAGTGTTGATTTGAAACGTCACAATAAATCGTTCACTACTCAGTGTGTGCCCTTCTTAAATACTTGGTATATATATAATATGCACGTCGAAATAATGTTCGCACACAGCTTTTAAGTTGACAGGCTGGATGATTCCTATCGAACCTGAGAATATATGTATATATTCGATGACCTGCGGTAATTTGCTGTCCAATGTAATCCGCCATATTCGTCAGGTGTCCCAAAATGGTGCACTGCTGTGCAGTTACTTTAAATTACCGCGTGACTCGGTCCGTAATTCGCCGCTTTGGATTTTCCGAACGTCGCACTAGCTGCCAACTGGTCACCTGACCTACTCAGTGGCGTTCTTAGGACAAGAGTTTTTACGCTTACGGCGTGGTTTTCGTAGCTCAGCTGGTAGAGCGCTTGTCGTTTTTGGGCATGGTGTTTCTGTCGCTGGTTCGAATCCAGCCGAAGCCCTGACTTTGCACAGTTGGGTCTCTTCTAAACAAGGGTTTTTGTCCAGGCAATGGATTTGACGTAATCACTGTGGTGAGTGTGTGTGTGTTGTTTTCGCGTTAGTTTGTCCTGTCACATGGTGCGACTGTCGACATGTAGGTGCATTATTTTTATGTGAACACGTCTGATCACACGATGTGAATTCCGTTAAAATCCCGTCAATGGATGCAATCAGTAGTAATGGTTTTAATGAAGAGCAAATGGGTTCGCTCAATTAAAAAAAACGACCTCTGTTCTTAACTGCGTATCGAATAGATTACTACCGCATTGCGAGAAGCCGTTACCACAGGGTATTGACCGGTAACAGAGATCAAGTTGTGCGATTTATGCAGTGAATCGTGATTTTCATTGCCGGAGGCCATTTATTGGTGTTGGTGATTAAATGCAACTAATGTCAACAATGACAATGTACTCATTTGCAGAATGCGATTAATTTAGGAAGTGACGGTAACTGTGTGCAAACAATACCTCGAGTGAAATTTTACTACCAGGGATTCTGCTTCAACATCAAATCCAAAAAAATAGCCAGATTCCTGTTAAATCGTCATTTCGCGTAATTCGTCCATACTTGAAGTTCTCATCAAGTTGCCAGTCAGCTGAAATGTTCTGTGTTCACTTAATTAAGATTGCTTGATTTATCAATTTTGTCGAGGAAATTCGGCGGTGTTTGTGAGAATATTGTTTACTAATAAAATTTAGCATAACACACTTGTCTTTGTGTTTGTTGTTCATTCCAACAACCAAACGGCCGTGTTTATGTAAATTTAATGTTGGAAATTATTCTCCGAATCAGCACTCATTTGTAATGTGCGTTTGCTCGAAATTATTAAATAAACATCAAATACCAGTCAAAGTTTACTTTCTTGCGAATGAGTTACTGCATGTGCCGGATTATATCCTCTTACAACGAGAACATTTATGGCAGGAATCACGTTAGGTTGTGTGTGTGTCTTCGCAGATAGTGTATGAATCGTGCGCCCCCAAGTCTGCAGCTTTCTATCATGTGGGTGCTGTGAGTTTGAAGTACGCCAAAATTCTTGTACAAAATATATGTTCGAACAACATTTATTTCGTTCCTTTCAATTACGTGTCCGAAACGGTTCGGGCGTTTACACGTAAAAAAAACTTCATCTTTCTTAAATCGGCCACTACTATTCAATTCTAGGGATGTATGTGCCACTGGTAAGTGGATTGAGAATGACACAACATTATGAACAAGTTGTAATACTCTACGTTTCAACCACCTCGAGTAGCCTTCCTCAGGAGTGTTGTGTGTGTGACACGTTTGAATATTTTAAATTACAGTGTGCGAAAGAATTAGATGAACATTCAAATTGGATAATTGAATTTTTGGGTAGGTAGGTCAGCAAATTATTGGAAGCATATATTAATGAAATGAAACAATAAGTGCAGCGAACATAATGTAGTCAATCTGAACATATTGGATTCATCCTGTGAAACTGTAAACAACGAAAATATGGGTACAACAGAAGAACTGATAGCACAGTGGAAATTGGATACTGAAGAGAAGGAGAAAAGTGTGTTGAGAATGGTAGTAAACGGCTTTGTGTAATCGGTTACCAAGGTAGGACTGGGCTTGCTAGGAGATGACAACGATTTTATAGTTACCGCTTCAGAAAAGGCTACAAGGTGTTTGTTTGTCGTCTGAAAAAAAATACCTGGTGGTTTTGCGGGATTTACTATATGACCAGATTTAGGCAAGTGTATCCTCACGAGATTTTTCACTATCCTGCTTGTGGGATTATGATCTCCTGCGAGAGTGGACCCAATGATTCGACCGTCTAGTAATCGCATTGTCTGGCCAGTGTGTTTACAGTCCGTACCCACATGTAAATTCGTAGATAACGTTTGTTGCTACTGGATCTTTCTCAGTGTTTTTAGTGTATATATCGTTGAATACAACATGATGAGTTTAGGTGCTTTCAGTCTTCGTCCATTATCATCCTTACAGAGCATTAGTAACGCAATGGAATGCCCGATATTGTTGTAACGGTTGATCGGATTAAAAAAAATTCTAGGTAAAACATAGAAACTATCCACTTTAAATGAAAATTTTGTGAATAAACTCCAGCATTTGGAGTATATCTTCATCTGAAAAAGTGTGAGGAACTCGTTAGCCTAATGTTTACACGGCCACATGTTTCTGTGTGTTTGGTATGAAATAGTTAAGTTGTAAAAAATGACAGATCTACCCTTTTATTTCGTTGAGTTTCTCTACTAGGTGAACCATTTTCATGCCTGACATCCACATACGTCAACTGACCATGCTTTTTGATTAATGTTGGTCTGCAAGCTTTTCAGATGTTCGCACGTGAATTCAATCTAGCTGCCTGAGTCTTAGATTGCGTACACAATATACACAACTATATATATATATATATATATATATATATATATATATATATATATAAAACAAGCATATATTTTCGCCCTTCCCTTCTATGAACGTTCATAAAGATATTAACTAAGGCAAAACGATCCTTTCTCTTTGGCCCAAAAGATCGAGCAGGATGTTTCCAGAGCATGTACCTTGCGTAATAATTTTGGCGTTCTTCGAATCTGTTTATGGACAATGTTGTCCCGGTGGTTGAGTTCTACCGAATGCAAAACATGTTAGTGGTTCCCGGTTTATATTTTTAAGTTCAAGACATATTAGAATGTAAGGCTCATGTGCTTATCTGAAGTCATGCAGAGTTAATCGACTGGCGATAGTGACATCGTCTGTTTTACATGAGTTCATAAACTAAAGTGCATGCAATATCAGAGGTTATTTTCCAAGCCAGAGCAGCTTCATGGTGTCATACACATACCTTATTTGGTGTGAGAGAGGTTCCGCTTCCGGACAACCTATTGCTGTAGTGTTTGAAGTGTAGAACATCAGATACCGTGACCGAGTATTTTGACCTCTTTCTGATGATAAGAGTTCATTCAATTTAGTTGTGCAACTTACACATCCGGTTTTTCGCCAAAATAGACAGTTCAACCTCTTCCAATGACTTAAGGCCAGGTGATTGGTGAATGTTTTATTTTTCTCTGATCTAGCAAAACAGCAATTGACTACGTAATTTGGAGTATTTTTCAGTGGTACTCTCAAGCGACGCTTACGCACTTTTGATCCAGGTCGTAGTAATTAAACTTAGAAACAAAAAAATGCTTCCAGAAGAACATTGAAGATTTTCGTCATATATTGCTACCTCTACAGAATAATCTGCTAGCACACATCTTTCTTACTGGAATAATACTATCTCTGTTACGGCCTCATAGCAATGAAAAACACGTTCTCAACTCCAACAAGTAACACGCGTTTCAGTCTCGCCTGCCGAATCTCCCCCGCAAACGACGTTTCACGTCAAGTCATCAGTTGAGTTAACCGGTGTGTTCAGTGGTTTTGTATATTCTGTTTCGATGATTAAAATTAATTATGAATCTTGTGAACTGACGGAACTGACAAATGTAGATGTATGTTTTATCAGGTACAACGTTTTTTTCTATAAACGAATATCTACCTGAGAAGGGCGCCAAAGTAAGCTAGAAAATCTCCTAAGAAGACGGCGGTGGCATACGATATGTTTCTAAAATGCTGAGAATTCTGATGATGATCTGATGTTTCACTTTGCACAATAATCCACAAAAGTGGCAGAAATTCAATATGAATTACAAACTTTTGTGTGGAAAAAAAGTCAAACATAGGTCACCTAACCGATTTTCCCCTACGAGTGAAAGAGAGAAAACAACAAATTTGCAATGGTCTCAAGACAAATTTATAAACTGTTCACACTGTTGTAAGGCACATCTTCGTTTACTCTTTTTGCAATCATTTATTACCTCGTCTTTCTAATATCATCTTGAATTTTGAAGCTACGATCGCAAGTCAGTTCTATTCTGGAGAGGTTCGCAACATTAAATCTATAGGTTATACTTACGAAGAACCAGGAAGTGTTAACATTCCTGTCGGTGTTCTTTACACAGGGACTACTATATCCGTCTCACACCCCATACTGCTCTCTCGTTTCCTCTCCAGGTATTTGTGAATGTGGCCATTTTGTATTGTGACGCCTCAAAAAGTTCGCGACAGTCAAAAGAAAATAATTATTAAAATCAATCAATTGGGACACAGTTTTGTGGTTCATACTTACTGAAATTTCGCATCCAACTTGTACATTGTACTCAAAAGGGCTTTAAGAGGAACTGTGTACATACATCCGTATACCTGAATAGTCCTATTATTCACCATTCAACTAACTGTCATAATTTACTGGAAGGTTCTGGAACATTTTCATGATTTATCCACATGTTAGCCGGACACTTATCTACTTCTTTCCCTACTTTTTATGATTTCTTTTTGTCGCATTTTTGTGTTCATGGATGTATCGACTTTCGAAGTTCAGTCATGTGAAAATTCGACCCAACCCTATTCCCCCAAAATGTTTACCGCTGAATGTTCTACCGTCCCTGTTTCTGGCCGCTAATTGGACTTTGACCTAGATGTTTTTGTTTTATCGCGTCAATTGACAGTTGTACGAATAGCCAGTTGTCCCTTGTTGTACTTTGCTTGAGTGGTGCGTGCATCACCTTTTTGAAACTCTGCTCGTCCCCATTGTTTTTTAAACCTGTTGACTGCTCGAAAGAACTCTGTTGGGTATGAATGTCATATTATGTGCTTATAGTTCATCTTTAGCCTATTTAGCATCAAATTGTAATTATCTCCCGGAAACGATCCGTCGATCGAAACTGTCGAGGTAGTCTAATTATTAACTTTGTTAATTCGTTCAATAATACCGTGGCATTATGATTCAGTCTTGTTCTAACTATTTGGGATCGTTGGTTTGCTGTTACGCGTTGCTCAACGTCTTCGTGAAAGATCGTACAATGGGTGGTCCCACTGAAACTTGTATCTTTTCTCTGTGTTTAATTGAAATTTTGACTTCGTAAAATTAAATGAAACACTGTCATCCATTATTATTATTATTATTATTATTATTATTATTGCTGTTAAAACTTTCTATGGCTCATGTTGATTTTAATAGATCTGGGCCTGTGGATTTCTCCCTTCAATTGTTCGAAGACGTGACCACAATCAACGAGTGTATTTTGAGAAACATGGAACGCCGTTACTGTTAGACTATGCCAAACTAGAAGAAGCAACCTTCGATACACCGGTGAATCGTCTAGTAGTGAAGTCATCTGATTGGCTCGTTTTGGTTCCATGGTGGGCATGCTGGCCGTTTGAAACAATTATCATACCTCGAAAACGTCACATACGTTGGTTACATGAACTCACATCCACTGAGAGAAATAGCCTAACCCAAGTAATGCAAGAACTCCTTGTTCGGTATGACAATCTGTTTCAAACCGACTTTCCGTATTCTATGGGTTGGTATCAGGCTCCGTTTACGGTGGATTGTGACACTGAAATGTTGAATCAATCTTCGGACTGCATGTCCTATCCACATTGGCAGCTGCACGCCATTTATCAGCCGCCTCTCCTTCGTTCGGCTGCCGTCCGAAAGTTCATGTCCGGCTTTGAACTTTTGGCTGAAGCCCAGCGAGACCTGCTACCAGAAACCGCGGCCGAATGGCTACGTAATGTTTCTCTGCCTCATTACACAAAACGCACAATCAGTTAACAAGCTATCAAGTTATTTTATGGTTCAAAAATAGTGCTTTTTGCTTTGAATCTCCTGGTTGAAATGATCTCGATTTTTTGTGATTTTCACCTCACACAATGCCCAATCAAACTTCTGCCTTGTGATAACAGTTGATGTTTTGTATTCAAAAGAAATCATGATACGCCGTCGATAAAATCGTCCGCTGTCTTGTGCTTCATACTCACGCTGGAATCATTTGGGGTTTCATTGAACGCGGGCAAAAGAAAAGTTATTTGCCCTATGTATTCTTTCGCGTATTAAGTAACGAAGTTTGACTGCTTCTAGTCAATATTTGCAGAGGAGTTAATACTAATTTCAGTTTATCTGGATGAGTTAAAATTTATCTAATCTAATTTATACTGAAAAGGATGTTTCACCTTCTAGAACGGTTTGTGTTTGTTGATAAGACAATTAGCTGCCACAATGATAATATGAACGTCGTTTCCCTCTCAGTTCTAAACGGCAGTCGCACATACTTTCGAAGTTTTTGTGCTCAAATTTTCGTACCCATGTTTTTTCGTTCTGTACACATGATCTACATGAATTTGTCTCCTCACGTTTTCGTCTCACTGACACCAAGTTTTTGTTGTTCGCTTCGTTACTCCTCTAAAAGCCGTAGTTTAGCTTGTCCAACTATGGTATTGAAATTATCTAATCTATTGGATGAGTCTGTGTTTGTTCCAATGCATAGTTAAAGCTGCGTGGGTCTCTTACGGGTGTGCTGATCATATTCTTACCTTGCGACGGATCTTGGAACATCGGCACTGTTACAGACAGCCGACAATCGTGGTCTTTTTGGACCTAAAGGCTGCTTTCGACTCAGTTGCTCGTAACGTTCTCTGGAGCTGTCTCCTTCGCAAGGGAGTACCAGAGAAATACGTGAATCTCTTGAGAGCACTGTATGCTCACTCTGTAAGCAGGGTGAGAGTTTATGGACAACTGTCTCGGGCGTTCGTCACTTCTAGTGGTGTTCGTCAGGGGTGTCCGATTTCCCCCTTCCTGTTCAATTTTGTCATGGACGACATTCTGGAGGGTGCACTTCGAGATTACAGTGGGCTTGGAGTTGAACTTCTTCCTGGCGCTAGACTGACCGATCTGGAGTATGCGGACGACATTGTTTTACTTAACCCCTCTGCTGAAAACATGCAGACCATGCTGGATAGGTTGAGCAACCAAGCTGGTTTGTATGGAATGCGCCTCGCACCTTCAAAGTGCAAAGTGTTGCTTCAAGACTGGGGCATTTTCACTCCTACTTTCTTTATTGCAGGTAATCCGCTTGAGAGTGTGAACAGTTTCACATATTTGGGTAGCACTATCTCGTCAGCCTGTAATATTGCTGATTAGATATCAGCGAGGATAGCAAAGGCACAAGTTGCCTTTGTCAGACTGCATCATCTGTGGCGTCGAAAAGACGTCCGGTTGTCACTGAAGGGAAGAGTATATAATGCCTGTGTGCGCTCCATTCTGCTTTATGGTTCGGAAACGTGGCCTGCTCACAAGGATGATATCAACCAGCTTGCGATGTTTGACCACCGTTGTCTCCGCCTAGTAGCCCACATTAAGTGGACTGATTGCGTGAGTAATGTGGCCGTTCGCCGGCGCGTATTCCGGAACACTCGGGATGCGCGATCAATTGGTCAACTAATCACGGTACACAGCTTGCGTTGGCTGGATCACGTACTCCGCATGTCATCTGATCGTTTACCGTACCGGGCATTATATACTGAGACCACTAACAGTTGGGTAGAACCGCGTGGTGGTCAAGCAACAACGTGGTCACGAAATATGAAGACTCTGACTGCTCCATTGAGCAAAGTGGGTAGGTGTCGCCTGCCTGGATGGGGTCCTCGTGATCACCCAAACCGCTGGTTAGAAACGCTATCCGAGATGGCGATGTGTCGCAGTCAATGGCGTACCTGTATCCATACCATCTCTAGTTCTTCCGGCTAGTTTTCTTTTATTAATTTTCAACCTTCTTAGTAACTTTTTCTTCTAGGATATTCCACGTCACTGTTGAGGTGAGCGGCGGCCCGAGCCACAGTACCTTTTGGTCAGGCTCTTGGCTGTTATGATGATGATTACGGGTGTACATCACATTTCTTGATTCACCATCGTTACCTGGTCTGTGGATGGGTAACTCTGAGACATTAGAACCCAACCTACTCTCTCTGGTCATACTCGGCGGCTCATCAGCTCATTTTGTTGTTTCGGCAACACAACGGAAATTGTTTTTCAACTCCAACCGGTTCAGGAAGTTGTTTATTGAAAGACAATTACCACAAGGTATGTGAAAATGTAAAACAACGAATGCAAACATTATTTCGCGTGACTGCCGTATACTCATATCCTTGTCAATAATACAGCGACATTCTCTTTGGTGACACGTCATGCATAAAACATACACGTTTCCGACAGCCGTTCCCGATCCCTTGCCTTCTTGATGTTGAGACCTGTCCTTTAGTTCCCACGCGTATGAGTTGCGTATGTTATGCAACAGTAATGCTCACTCACAAGACGGCATTGCGAGACAGTATTCGCCATCGTTTGGAATCACTAGGTAAATGCAGTGGTTTCGATGTGTGCTAGTCAGTGGGACCTCTTCGTACGAGAAGTTTAAGTGTGACATCAAAACAACAATATTCGATTAGATTCGCAAGTTAAAATAAGACTAGTACACTATTCAGATATCAGGATTGTCGTAATATTTAGAGGAAATTAAGCCAACTACAACTGATAAAACAACCAACGTTCAGTCAGAAACGTCACCACTGATACTCTGAATCACGAGTTTTCCGTTGCACCTCCGAAAGGCGTGACCATAATTTATCACACTGACCCAAACACTGCAATCGATTCAGCTGCTGTGTATAGAGAAAATCTACAGTTGAATTTTCTGGATCAGATGATATATTTTTCCTTCTTTCTGAATAAAAAATGCGTGCTCGTGTTTTTGCTTCGTTACTTGTCTTTGTAGTTCACGTGGTTTTGTTAATGAATAGTGGGCAAAACTTCAGTATTACACTCATACCAAATAGAGGCTGATCACCCAACAAACTACTCTTTGGTGAACAGTAAAATTTTCTAGGACAGTCCCCTCTATTTTCGGAATACGTTATGGAAAATTGATCACCGTTCGCGTATGCTTCTCAGAGTGCAGCGATGCTTTTGGAGGCGTTGATAGACAGACGCTACTTCAAGTGCTCAAGGAATCTGAAATTCAAATGTCGAACTTTTAAGCGACTGCTTCATAAATCGAAATCAATTTACTCAATTTGGTGATGAAGCCTCATCACCAATCATCATTGACTCCAGTGTTCTATAGAGCGCGATCTTCTTATTTTCACTTCATATTGCGTCCTTGTAATCAAATATGCGGAGAATGTGTTATTGAGCCCCAAACAGCCAACCTGGTTTTCTTCTTCCGCCCTGTTGGACATTTTATTCTAGCTAGCGAATTGGGCAGCGTCCCATAGTTTGTCTCTCAACGCATCCAAATGTGTTGACACTTTGTTTCCACTCATGGAAAGCAATCAGTGTGAGAAACTTGTCAATACCGGCTTCTCCTTCCATGTAAATAGTGGACATTTACCCCGATTACTTTCTGTTAAATATTTGCAAATTACATTGAGTGACAACATGACATGGCCACTTCAGGTTATTAATGTACTTGTGCTAAATCCTCAAAACATCTATCTTGTTGCAGTGAAATCCCCTGTAAACAATTCGTTGATTATATTATTTCCGAACATTTCGAAATGCGTGAACAATTTTCAGCAAAAATCCTATCGGACACAATCCACCCTCTGTATTCCGATCTCTCCAAGTGCATTTCTGTACCTCCCACTAGATCTCGATACGGACATTTATTTACATGTAGTCGGTTTTACTATTCCTGCGCTTTGCCTTATTTAGCTCCGCTTCTACATAAACCCAAAATTCTCAATCTTGAATTAACCTCACAACCAAATCAATAAAGTTTTTTCATAGTTGATACCGACTGCGACCGCTGTACTGAACTACGGCTATACTCATTACTTATTTTTGACCTAGGCATATTTATTTAAATGTCCTCCATTTGCTGAGGATGTCCGTGTATAAAAAAAACTGAAAACCCTCTCAGGATGCACAAAACAGTACATTTACTTGACTTGACTTACCTTGAAGATTGTCTGTATACCAATTTTGTCGTTTGAAGCGCTTTACATTGAAGCTCATTACAGTGGTACGTTTTATTTACACCCATCTCGATATTATAATAAAGGTGTTCGAATTTACTTATTCCCCTGCAGTAATGCTTCTTGTGTAGTGAATCTTGCATCGTGAACTTTACGTCTCCACACGTATCGTCATCAGTTTATAATGTCAACTAGTAGTCATCCATAGTGACGCTGAACAAAGCTGTTTTTTACGCAAAATATCACTCTTTCTTGATTTTCGATATGTCATGCTTACCGGACATTTTTAATAAAATGTGCAGATACTGTTATCTTAGAAGACAAATCAGGTCTCCCATAATCTGCGTTACACTATGTTCTTGATAGTTTTCATCTTGAAAGTCACTCCTTAATGGTGACATGTCAGGATGAGTCGCCTTCATTTCGTCAGAGTGATTAACTCGTTACCGTTTCTTCAGCCCTCCTACCATGCGTAATTAGAGCCAATTACTTCAGTGTGATTACATCCTTTCTCCGCATCCTCGGTACCTCCGATTTTCAGTTATCTACACATACGGTTTATGTTTCCTATAGCTTGATATTTACCGTGTTACGTAAATTATTGTATTATCTTCAAAATCATCTCATTTAATTCACCATCGTTGGCTGTTCTGCTCATCAATTCCTCATCAAGTTGTATTGGACATACCTATCGCGAAACCTATGTGATTTCGCCTTAAGGTTCGACATCCGTTTTCAGGTGGTCTTCACGATTTGGGATGTATACCTGAATCATATAACCATATGCAACTTCGTTTTCTCTTGATTTATCTCAATGAATTCGTAAACTAACCATTGTGATCGTTATGTGCTGCTTTTTATTAGTTCGCGTCAGTAAACCTTTGTTGGATTTTAAAAATAACAACTTCGTTCGCCCGGAAGGGTGCCATTTTTCATTTGACAAATTTACTACCGTTTTGCGTAATTCGTTTTGCTCTGCAATAATCAGAGGTAACATTCAATAGTTTATTTACTGAACATCAAAATCGAGCGTGGTGCAAGCGATACTAACGGCATATTCTATTTATAGTACTTGCGTGTGACTTACTCGGCTAGAATGTCTCATACACTCGGTTACGACTGTATTCAACATACGTTCGCTACGTAATTTCTGCTACTGCGTATTTTCCCTATTCCACAACCACCTCGTTACTTCGATAGAACTGCCAATCAACGTCTTACAAGGCTTATTGATTAACTTGGCCACGGTCCGTTAGCCACACATGGAAGTGTTTTCCGTTGCAACATCTACAATATGCCCGGTCAGCTAGGAGCAAATTTCAAGTGGGATTGTATTTGGAAACTAAAAGACACATCCAGAAACAAAAACGCGAGTTTTCTTTTATTTTTGTTGCCACAACTTTTATATCTGTTGCAAATGACCAGAAATATCAGTTGCATCACGAGTTGGTAAGAGACATCAGACGTCGAGATCATTCTTGTACAGAAGCCTCGAACCACAATCTTCAACATTTTCCGTCAAAATACATTTTATTCCGTGACATTTCCAGCGCATCACCATTGGGTAAGGAATGTGCTCCTGAAGAACAATATAACACATTCGGGATGCCATTAGCGAGAAAAGTCCATAAGCAGTAGTTCATATGACAACCGATGAGATGAATTGACGTGCGCATTTGTCCTCTTTTTATCATCACTCCCTGTTCTATCAACTCGTCCACAATCTCCCAGTACGTCAACAAAGTTCTCGTGTAACAGTAGCAATCCATCATGTATTACGACTATATCTGCTGGCTGACAGTAGATTGTGTTTCATTGGACGCCTTTTCGCTACAATATATTATGTCTAGGATTTTCTCCGTTCTTTGTGTGTTGTTTAGTTTACTACCGTGAGGTAGTAGTTTCGGATTGTCATTAAGCTAATGTGATTTTCAATTCAATATTAACTGGCTGTTAAGTCCGCAACAAGTGAGTAGTGGAATGGTTGTATCAAATGTGTATTGTTAAAATACAGCTCGCGTTCGGTCATGTGTAACGCCAGGAGAAATTCAACCCTAACTCAATTTTCCTAGCACTACAGTCCATATGCTATTCCTTAGAGTTCGATTTAAGTGCTCGACTGCTGCTGTTCGTTGACAGGTTGTACGAGACGATTCTCCGACAATTTTCAGTGTTACAATAGTTAATCTGTTATCTATTATCCGTAACAAGCCCCTCGAGTAGATCGAAACTACCAGCTACTTACTATAGGAGTAGGTGATAATCGGAACGTCTTGTTTGTACGGCATAGTCTCGTCGAGGGGTTCCATGAAGTTTACAGCCCATGACTGTATCAGACAATCATCTTGTTACCTCGGTTGTTGTAACTGCTTTGTACTTTATCCGGTTTTTTTTACATTGTGAACAGTTTCCGACGGTGGCCTCAACGGATGAGTTAAAACCCTTTTACCAGTAGTATTTCTTAATCCCCGATTTTGCTCGAATGACCTTCATGTGCGCATAGCATGATTGACGTGACCAGATTTTGCGTTACAATGTATTTTTTCTTCTATTACCCAATTGATCTAGCACAAAACGTTCATTACAGAGAGTGGAAAACTGTGCCAACTGTGGCAAGATTGGTTGTCCGTCAAGTAACCAGGTGATTGGTTATTCTGCACCTCGTTTCAGAATAAAACTTAACTCCGTAAACTTGTGCTAAATGCCTCTCGTTATGAAATCGAAACGATTCTGACTAGAAGTAGTGACCATTTTTGTTTCTTCACTGTTCTCATCCTCACCTGCTGTTTTCTGCTAATGACGAGATAAAACGGTAAACTAAGTTTCAAAGTAAGTAGTCTGAAATAACAATGACCAATAATCAACTGTGCTACTTTATCAGTGAGCGAAAGGAAAAGACGTCAGAATCAGCAAGAATACCGTTTTCAACTGCCCATATGCTAGTGCCAGCGTTGGTTTTTCATCCTTGATGGATTTTCTTTCTGCGGAAGAATGCCCCCTCCCCTGAAGCAAATGGTGTAACTCTGTAATAAAGCAGCAACAAACCAAACATGTTACGCGTCAGTCAATCTGAATATTCAACGGCTCTCATCAAGAACTGCAACCGTCGATAGGGGAGTCTACGGATCCAGTGTTGGTGAACGCCTTTTCATGCGAAAAACGCCAAGCAGTTCTCACACCTAGTCCTGAAAGTTTCTTGAGTGGTTCGGTCACCGTTCTAATTGCCGAAAGTAGTAGAAACAGTTCTAGTAAGCGTCTAACTGTTCTACTGTTGGTCATTTTGAGCACTCATCTATAGCTGCACTTTCAGCAAACAGCAGTTGATGGTAGAATGTGACCGATAACTTTTACCTTGGTTACTACTAACTGACGAATGTTGTCTGAACGACTGCACATAGATCCATTTTGTGATCAACTGGGAACACACTTCTGACGGCTGCGTTCAATGCCACAGAAATAAGACTGATCAACCAGATGGCACAATTGCCCGGGGAAAAACCCAAATAATTCACTCGTCACGTCTAACACGATCTGTGAATTTAATAGTACATGTGCAAGCACGTGCATCGGCCAAACGATGAAAGCGCCCTTGTCCTGGTGCACATTCCAAGAGGGCTAGTCAACAATAAGACCGGCACTACTCAATTTTCTACCATATGATATTTGAAAGAAACAAGATGTCATCCGAGTCCAGAAAGCTTTTCTTGTGCTGTATCACTTAACCAGCAGCATACTGTCTTTTGCTGAAGCCATTGTGATACTTTGTTACAAACTCTCTCTTCCTGCACAGAAGTACATGGTAGTTGATCTATCAGTATCATGATGTTGAGGGCTGGTAGTCGTGAATTTGTATTATTCTTGAAACGTTTGTTATTGTTTCAGCGTTTTATTTATGCTGTTTAAATAAGTTTACACCTGCTTCTTACCTTAAACTTACTCTTTGGCTACCTATTAGCTTTCATCTATTTCCACGTGCTTCACTGTTAGATCGATATTGTCTGCACTGGTAACTTCTTACACAATCTGTTAAAAATTTGTTTTCTTTTGTTGTCTAATTAGTGACGATCCATTCGAACGTGACTGATTCTGTGTACTATTCTCATTATAACCAATGACTCATTCTTATTTTACTACTACTTGAATCAAGAGATGCATATTGGTCATAGCCCGTGTATCGTGACCGATGAGATCGATTGAAATGTCTACGCAAAGTACATCTTACATAATCTTACTTACGTGCTCTGAATTTACTAGTTATACGAATCTTCTAATTGTCGCTAGACATGTACTGTTCTGAACAAAACAGTTAGAACACAAAAACTGGTAGTGACTCGTCAATACCAAATTAAAAATAGCATGAAACTGTTTAATTATATCGAACACTTAGGGGTGGGTAGAATGAATAACCAAACGGTGGGTTTGGAAAGGTCACACGATCCAGGGAAGAGTCGTGCTCATGAGCAATTGTTTCTGAACCTACAAGATCGGCTACGGTGGAGTGATTGAGACTGTCTCAGCAAACCGCAAGAATCTTGGATTGGGATGACGTATTTAGATTCCGAATGCGCAAGCCGGGTCGATGACGTGACCAGTGAGCAGGACGTGTTTTGGGATTGCGGACATTGGTTGCTTGCGTGTTTCAACGACGTTGTCGTTCTTCGGTAATATTGAGTTCTGCACCCATTCAGGCAAATTTTCCTTCACTCTGGAAAGCAAGTACCTCTCGGTTCTGCCTATGTAATTTTCTTTGCAGTTACATGTAAATTGGTGGATACAATGTGAGGTGGCACCGACAGGTTGGTCTCTTTTGATTGAAGGCACAATCAACTTTCGAGGTCGAGCTAATACACAAAGTTCGGCTGCGTAGAATGGTCGTTTAATCGAATTCACCAGTTTTTGCGCTGTTTGATGCACACTGTAATCACCTTTAAAAGGCAATTCTATATAAAATCTTTTATCTCACCGTGACCACTCTTTTACATGATGGTATCGGTATACTATGCTTATCTATTAATCTTTTCGGATACCCATTAGATTGTAGTACAGAAGTGATCAAGTCTGATTCCTCCGCAATACCATCCTGTGTACAGATCTGTCTTGCGCGTGTGAATAGTGTATTTACTAGTGTGCGTTTGTGGTGGGCCGGTGTAGAACTACTAAATTTCAGATAGTGACCGGACCACTTGCATTTTTCCTATAGACAGCCCTTTTAATATAGCCATCTTCCTGGCGACTTATGAGTATGTCAAGAAGCGGCAAACAATTATCATTCTCAAATTCACACGTTACCTTCAGGCTGAGATGACAACTACTTGAACGTCGCAGTAGGTTATCTATTACCTGTTTGGAACGATTGGATACTAGTGTACCATCAACGTAGCGTTTGTACTATGACAGACTTGCTGTCTGCAGCTAACTCCTGCTCAATCCTTAACATGGCTAACCCATCCATTTGACGGTAGCATCGATCAATAAAATGGAAGCTGATGTTTTCAGTGCATAACAATAAAGTTCCTCTCAGAATGTCAGGCAGAGGCAAAGCAGTGTGAATCGATTCAACGAGCTCACAAGTATAAACATTCTCGTATAGTGGGATATTCGTGAGCAGTGAATGAACGTCTATGCAACACATCAACTCATTAGCATGATTGATTCTGTCCAAGCCATTGATCAATTTAAAGGAACCAGTTATAGAATAAACCTGACACATTTGTCTTAATAGCGTTAGAATGGTGATTAACCAGTGCATTTATTTACGGTATGGTGAATTAGTCATCGCCACAATAGGCCTAAGCAGCATTCCAGACTTGTGTCATAGTGTGATGGATTGTCAGTCTGGAGATGCGATTATTCCAACAATCGGCGGAATACCTCAACGCGGGAGGGAGGCACGTCCACAAGCCCTCAACGATCGGATAGCGGAGAACAGGAGCAACCGGATGAGTCATCGGTCGACCGGATCGGACCAACGGGCTAGACATGGCATGCAAAATGGGATGGACGACCCGATCGGAGGCTTGACCGTTCCAACACTCACCGGAATATCTCGACACGGTCGTGAAATGCGGTCACACCCCATAGTGGATAGATTGCGGACAACACGAACAACCGGACGAACCACTGCTCAAGGAAATCGGACCAACGGACGAAGATTGGCTGGCGGAAACGCCCCCGATAGAAGACGCCGACCACACACGTAAACCGGGCAGAAGTGCGTATGACATGTGAACGGAAACCGGGGTGTGTTGTGGACTGCAATTGTGATTCAAAAACGCGAGCGCACACGCAGCATGGTAACTGGCGTGTTGGACAATAAAGATTGTGCTTTATTGGACGTCTTTTCGCTACAATAGGAAGGCCGTAGAGTTGAGAAGTCGACGACCTACACGGTTTAAGAAATTTGTACGTCATTTCATCAATTAGGCGCAGTTGTAGGAGAAGTTGGAGATGCCTTCCTATGCGAAGTTCTATTTCGGTGACATTGTCCACTGTGTCTGTCTGTTGAAACTTCGTTTGATCTTCTAATATTCAGAGCATCTTTTGCACCTAAACAGTCCTGTCTAAAATGACTGCCTCAGAACTTCTGTCTAACCCAAGTATTAGTACATTTATCGATTTATGTCCTGTTAATGAGTGCGGGTGTTGTTGTGTGATAGCACACCGGCCGTTCGTCGGAGTCATGAGAAACGCATTAGCTAAATCAGTGAATTTAGTTTTAAGCCAGCCTAGGGTGTCAGCAGAAGTTGGCTGGAGGTCTGACAATTGATCAGTGAGGTTCTCAAACTGAGCTTCAACATAAATACGATTAGACCTATGTGATGGTATTTTATAATCTAGACCCAAGGCTAAGGCTTCTAATTGCAAAGAATTCAACTGTACTGAAGAACAGTTCAATACATACTTACTGAGATCCATTGGGATTGGTTCTTCGGCCGGCTTCTTACGTTATTTCTGCAAACGGTTGATATAAGTTCGCTTCGTAAAATTGACTATTGTCTTACTGTTATGCCAACAGGTCGATACCATCGTCATTCGAAGATAAAAGGAAGAGAATGCATTAGCATATAAAACCATGAATCAATCAGAGGCACCCAGTAGGATGTAGGTAGTTCTACTTACACAACAGTATTCTCTTTAGGCATGATGATAACACACGTTACAGAGTAGTCTCAGAGATTACATCGCGTCCTAAGATTTTGTTTTTTCTTTCAGGGTTTGTGGAAGTTCTCAGCAAACAGTGTATTTGGAGCACCCAAAAATGGAAAAACCCGACGGATTAAGACCTGGAGAGCACTCTGTTGTTCTATCACAATCGATCCATCACTGACTGCATGTTTCATCCATATACTCTCATGCACACACAGTGCTTAGTGTGATGCTGCCTCATCACGTATTCAGATAGTCCAGTGTTGTTACAACATTCTGCGACATTTTGGAAACTGGAACGCTTTAGTTTACGAACAGAAGTTTTGTTTGTAGCGTTTTCATCAGTCCGAAGACCCTTCTCATTAGTGGATATCCACAGAAGTTTGTTAACGTCCATAGCAAACCGAAGCATGCTAAGTCGGTTATGTACATTGTCCCAAAAAGGATGTTTCCATACAATTACCATTTCAAAGAGATCACTTGATCAACAAAGTTCGGTATAGTTTTCAATCTGTCTCGTCTTGAACTTGACCTTCAGCTATACTGTGCCTCTTACGATCAACCCAGGGAGTAAGGTTAGGGAAAGCCAAACGTTGTCCACCTGACCACTGCCTCCCATATTGTCTATCAGTTAATTTACAGTTGCAATGACACTTACACTGACAGAAGGCACCGGTACCTTCGTCGGCAAATATCGGAACATATCCCCAAGCGATTGATCAATTATGTGCAATAACGCATGAGCACGGCTGAATACAAACAACGTCACCTGTGATTTCCCATTGTCAAGCACATCCAGATGATTGGCCACATAATGAATCCGATCAATTCAGGCACTGTGTAACTACGTGACTCAAACCAGAGACTTTTGGCTATCAGTGAAGCTCTATTGAGCAAATATCAGTTCTTTGCGATAAAAAACTACTGACTCAGACACTATCCTTTGTTTTGTGGTGAACTTCTGACCCCAACATTTTATCCGTTCAACTGTACGCCATTTGCATTGTACCTAAATGCTCAGATGGATTGTTTTAAGTAGACAGTTGATGAGATCAGATGAAGTGTGAACATCCCTCAACAAATGTCTTCTTTCTGGTTTGATGATAGAAGGAAGGCTCGATAAACCAGGTTACCAAATGGCTCGCCCAAGTCACAACCTTTGGGCTACGTTGACATCGAATCGGAGCAAACCGATTTTGGTCATTGACATGCGATAATATGTGGTCTCTGCACATATTCATTCAGACAGAATACTGGTTTGTCAATATGTACTATCACATAGACATTCGTTTCCGATACACAACACGTGCAGCTGACTGACGCCTGCTCGCATCCGATGACCGAAGTCCTTGTAGTCGGATATAACGGTAAGAAAGATTATTGCATCTGTTGAGTGACCTATGCATAGCGGATTTCGATATGTTAGATTCTTGATCCAACCGGCGGACATTCTTTTGGGATCTAGTTTCCACACTTTGCAGCAAATCACTAGCAGAAATCACATGTTGATACGCGCAGTCGATCACTTGTTTGGAGGTCAGGAACACGGCATGTTGTAACAAACGTTTCATAAACCTCCAAGCGGACTTACTTGCAACCGATCGCGTCCCCACAAGCTTTGTAGTCGACTTGCTACCGGTTTTGTTCGCACTTTCAACACCAGCCGCGTAAATAAAACCCTGTTCAATACATCATTAAATTGTCAGGTTGCCGACACGTCGTTCCATCGAGCTCGGTCAAGTAGTATGAGCTGATTCCAACACGATAATTCTCCCAGATCAACCGTCGTGCAAACTGTCCGGAGCGGACGGTGCTCTAAAATAACAACAGTCAGACACCGGTAGCGGTCTCCGTTTTGGAATGACTTGTTATAGCGACCAAAGCTAAAGGAGGACTGCGTGTAACACTTACCACATGCGGCTTGCGCTGAACAATCTGTGGTTTCATTCACACACCACGTGCTCAGTGTAAATCCGAAGAAATAAGACTGAGTAACCTGTAAGTGTGGCCTGTGTGTCCACCTGTTCAACACTGATTAGCTAGGTTGTAGCCTAGTACGAAAGTGAGACTCTTATTTTCCGGAAAACAAATAGGGACTTTTTTATGGTAAGATCTAAACTGGAAATAAAAATGCCGAAGATATGAGACAACAAGCAGTTCAATATAGCAGCATATGCTATTGCACTCCACAATAGATAAAGAGAGCAAGATCTAAGGGAGAACTGACAAACAAACAAAACAATCGTGTTGTACAACGGACTGATGCTCCGATAGTTGTTGGTGCCTTTATTGTTACCCATAAGTTTAAACAACGATACGATCAGGACATCTCTGAACTCCTGTGAGATTTTATCCTGCTCTCAGATAGAGTGAACTAACTGTCTGGCGGTTGTCCAGTAGCTCTTCGCACCTCTGTCAAATCTGCGGCCAGAGCAAGTAAAACTTTGACATCTTGTTGTGATAGGCCATTCACGGCCACCCAATCAAGTTACCAAAGTGCTTGCGCCAAACTTTCGTGATTTCCTCCGTCCAGGTGCACGAAAAGCCAGAGTCCACACCAATCAGTGCTTTGGCAAACTGGATGGACGGACCAAAAATCGACTTCAGCGGATCTTAAAACTCACGGTGTTGTCGATGGTCAGCTTGGCCGTGCGTCAGCTCATCTTGCTTTTTTGACTACATGAAAGGTGCACAAAGGCGACTGACTGATTTGCATCAGACACACTGTCGTCTAACGTCAAAACCTTGGTAGTGTACTATCGTACCGTGTTTGCACTATTCTGTAAGACAGTCATCGATTGTACGAAGAGAACTTCTATCAACCGTTCGCAGAAGTCACGTACGAAGCTTGTTCCAGAACCCGTTCCAGTGGATCTCAGTTAATATGTTCTAAACCGTTTTGCAGCATACTTGAATTCGCTGCAACTAGATGCGTTGGTCTTTAGTAGTGATTACAAATTGCCATCGCATAAGCCTACTCGTATTTACGTGGAAGCCCGGTTTTAGTCGTCTAGATCAAATGCTGTTGTACAAACACACAACAATTATGTGACTTTCGACCGATTAATCCTGACAGCTTAGGCTGACTGAAAACCAAAATAATTGGTATGGCTTTACGCGTTCATCATGACTCCAATCGGCGGTTGATATGCTGTCAGAAATTAACACGTTCAGTCGTTAAGAAAGCTGGAGCGAAAATATATTCGTATGCTTCCGCCAGGTAAGGGCTGTGAGGCTGTCATTTTAGATTAAAAAGCTTATGTGTAGATGTTGGTTGACAAAACAAAGTTCCAGTGAGTAGACAGTAGACAGTGGCACTGAATTAGTCTGCTACATAGAACGACATCTGCCATTTATATTACATTTCAGGGTTATCAATGAAATAGTCTACCTCTCTTAAACCGTGCTGTTCATCATAGTCTCGACTTTGTGATCGGCCAACGGCACTTAAGTATGGAATACCACTTGAACCGATTTTGGCAATGACATATCGTAAGTTGACATGCTAGTTAGTTACCGTTCTAACTCCACTAAAACGAAAATTTCAGGCGTCATTCGTTAGATTCTTTCGAATTAATCTGCGCCTTAGACATGATCAATCTTGCTAATGAATTCGTGTGTTTTGTAGACATTCAGTCATTGTTCGCAAATGTCTCGTTGTGCGAAACGACTGACGGTATCAGTGCGCTCGTCGAAACGAGTCGTATTACGTTACATCTCTAGACCGTTAGTCTGAGTGAAATCTTGCTGTTCGATATTGGGAATATCAACTTTTGTTCTCTCGAACAGACTTACTATCAGCTAGATGGAGTAATTATGGGAAATTCTCTAGGTGTAATCTTAGCAGATTTTTCCATAGTAAGGGCTGAACAATATCTAGTTACGGGCATAACAAGCTCATAATATTACAGTTGTTGAGTCGAAAACACGTTAATACCCGTTCGAACTAAACAGATAATAGATTATCTGGTGCACCACTCAAGTGACTGTCTTCCTAATCTCACGGTTACATGTGAATTTAAAGCCAACAACCGTCTGTCGTTTTTGTGCTACATTCAACCCTGCTCATTACTCACGTTATACACACCTCTCGACCACTTAATTGAGTAAACGTGAGTGAGTCCGTGTCGTGATATCGCTCGTGTCCAGCTGAAATCGGGTGTTTATGATGGGCAACTCGTGAATAGCATACAGGTAGAGCAGACGACCACCGTTCTCACAACCAATGTCATGGAGTCCGAGAACCCCCGGTCACGCTATTGAATCGCGCCCAACTCGAGTGTCCAAGTCACTCAGAACAAATGGTCAATCACTCACCGGTACCGAGCAGATTGTGACAGATAGCTGATTACACAACTGGTCCTTTTCATCTTCGACATGACATCCTTTGACTATGAACACTAAGAAGTGTTCCAGACTGACCTGGGCCGAATCATAAGTGCATGGGTATGATTCGAAAGCTGATGCTGTGCGGTTCGCCTATCATCAAAGAATTGATGCCGCTGGCTATTTTAAAGGAGAAACCGCGCTTCCGGTCATTGTCCGCCGAGGACCTACCCGGTAAAAAGAACCTACCTTGGTCTCAAAACCTTGTTTCATTCAAGGCTACCACGTCAATTCTGTAGTGAATCAGTTCCATGGGAATCAGTGCGTTGCAGCGTTTCGGCCGTCCGATACCACATTGATCTGGCAGCATACGCACATTCCGTGTCCCGAAGGACGCCACCCTTCCTGCACAGGCATCTTTTAGATTGACTTTTGAGAACTAAGATTGAGTCTATGATTCAACAACTTGTCCTGTGGGACAAAAGAAAATTGTTCTTGAAGGACTCCTCTGTGGAGCCAGTGACACAAAAGCCCGACTTACGTGGTGGTGAGGTGCTAACCCAACTCAGGGTTGCAGTGAATAAAGCGATTACGACTCATTCCGATTATTGTTGTGCGCCGTCAGTGTGCTATAGGCTACATCACGTTTCTGAGAATCTGTGTGGATTTTTCCACCATACAGAATAATACACTGACAAGTTAAGGCAAACTTCTGAGCTCTGTTCGAGCGTAACTCTTCTATCTCCCTCCTTCTATACAAGTAAGACAGCACTGCTGTAACTGTAAACACAGTTTCGTTATAGACTCGCAAATTCGTGTCGCATTTCCTAAACATCCCCACTCAATCAGTAGTGTGACATACGAACCTATGCACCAAGTTGCTTTTCTGCCTGGCTGCTCCCCATTTATCTATCTGACATGTTTGAACCTGGAAAGACCGAATTCCTGGTCAGCATAGTCCCCCTGATCAAAACAGCACATATGCTTGATCACCACGCCAAAGTAGAACTAATGGTGAGGCAGTCAGATACAAGAATAAGTACAGAAAGTGAAAGAACAAACTAGTGAGCCGGAGATGCATAATATGACCTATCGTCCGTGACAGGGAAGGCTCTATTCCAAACCTACTTAAAATGCATTTGCAGTTACAGTCTTTACGGTCTTAAAGAGGTCAGCTTGTGAACAAGCAGGATTCTTGAAAAAAAGCATGTTGCGCCCTTAACTCAGCCCAATCCGACCGGCACACATGTATCAGTATCTCATCGTAGACCGTAATCACCTAACGAAAACCCGTATGATGACAGCGTTTTGTTTACCCAAATTAAACTGTTCTCGCACCCTGGACACAACTTTTCAGAACGAAAATGCCCAGTAGAACAAACATTTTTGAAGTGGCCGTTCATGTCGATTTCAACAATGCAGTAAATTGCCATCATCACGTCGACAGTTCACTGTTGAAATAATAGAAAAAGACATACTGACAAAGTGGATATTTCATACGTCATTTAGCGTCCTGATAACAGGGGTATAATACGTCACATCAGAGTCCACAAATACTGCGGTAAACCAAAAACCACCGATGGTGTGTGGACGCTTCTATGGGAAAACTGTTAAATTTTAAAACATCCCTTACTAATTCATAAGCTTGTTTCGTTCATGAAGCACCTCTTATGATCGATCGTTTGGTGAAAAAAACATTATGGTAGCACATATTCTGTTAGGGGAATATCGTTTTTTTAATTGTCCATTTGAAACCGTTAATGCATTCCAGTTTGCAGACCTGCGTTCCCTCTCAAACGCTAAGACGTTTGCCAACAGCCTGGTGCTATCGATCGTGGATTACGGTGGCCAGAACACCGGGACGATCGGGATGGGTCATTTGGTCTGAAGTGAGCGTACACCCCCGGGTTAGCTAGCACTTCTGTGGTTGCGGCAGTGTGCTGGAGCGGTTCGCTAACCCGGCTGGGTTGAGAGGCCTGTTTCTGAGTGGATCATTTGGATAAGCCTTTTTAATAAAAGCCCCGTGAGATGGCTTGCACTAAGGATATTTTCACAGTAAACAGTTGTGGGACAATCGGCAGTTGACATAGCTAGCACGAAGGTGTGGGCCCGGTTTAAACGAGAATGTTCAAACATATCGCCGTGGTGAATACAGCTAACATGCCATAGCTACACTGCGCCCAACTTACCACCAAGGAGTGTTAGCGAGGTTGGTTGAGAAAAATGAGGGGACGGCGCCAGGCTTGTGAGCTGTAGGCTGGACGTAAGCGTCGAACTGAACAAGGCTAGAGTAATGTGAACATGTGTGAATCGGGTGCGGAGAGGCTGGTGAGCTAAACAGAGTTCGGACAACTCCTGGGGTCAGGTTGTCGATTGTCGACAAAATCAGACGCGACACGACGCCATGATAATTACTTCGTAAATCTCGCAAAAAGACGTCGCATATAAGGTTAGATTGTAATGTGACTTTGGACACCACTGGGCAAATAATGGGCACTGTAGTAGTCAGCGCTCAGTCTGCACAGTTCTCACGTGAACAATGATCTTTCGTAGTCTCGGTAAATAAAATCACTGGTAGCATGATCTGGAAAGACTAACTCCCCCCTCTAGGTAGCAATTCATGCAAGGTCTGAATCATCATCTTGTATTGTGGGATATCCACACCCCCGTTCATTGGTTCATCATTATAACTCTACACAGGTGCCCCTCCAACTTCCTGTGGCTAAAGCCAGTGTAAGATATCTGCGAGTTTTCTCTGAATCTGAAGAATACAAACTAGTTAAACGTGTTCCGGTTGTACTTACGATGGATTTCCTTTCGACTGAAAAAAAATCATGAAGTCTTAAATGTGACGTTGTCAAAACCAATTGTCGAAACGTCTAGTAAGCGTGACCGAACTTTGAACTACTCGACCGCAACAGATTGAACAATATGTTTTGTGTTTGTATGGAACCAATGAAGTCATGCTACTTTAGGCAGCAAACCAGTGTATGGGACGGTTGCGTGCACGCAGACTGCTCGGTCTTAGGTAACTCGAAAGGAGGCTAGGGGGTCACAACAGTAACAAAATATCGTGCACTAAATCTTCAGAAAGAAACGGGCATACAGGAACAAATTAGTTATTGAGTTTGTAAAAGCATCATGTGTCTCACCACCGGAGCGCCTAGAGCAACTAGCATCGCACGTGTGTCAACATTCGGTAAATCAAAGGTGAATCTTCCATTCATAAGATGCCAACACGTTACTGTCGATATGCTACATCGACTAACGCTTACACAGAATTCACAGGAACTGTCAAATTTGAAGAAACGGAGAAAGCTTAGGTAATTCTGAATTTTTGTTGATCAGCTTGAAAAGAAAAGACAAGTCGGACGACTGTTTCAGTCTTGGAGGGTTAGCAGTAGAAAGACTGCGAAAGAGAAGGTTAGGGGATAATGGGCGGAATGGAGACCCAGCTACTGCCTACCAATGACATATTCAGATGAACAAGATATGTGAATGCTTCCTTTATTGTCTTGAATACGTGCATCAAGTCTGAGCTTGAAATGAACTACCGACAGACGTAGTTAAGACAGGCTCTGAAAGGCTGCTTCAGACTGAGCTCCCCAGAACATCAAATCAGTTCTCAGTAAGTCAAGCAGCTCGTTTGATGTCACTTCAGCGAGTTACTCTTGCACCGGTTGTCTTCGACACACTCAAGTAGCTTTTTCAAGAGATGATGGGTATCCTCCTATATGCCAGTGATGCATTAAGAACTGCCCCAGATTGTTCAGCCAATCTAGGTAGAATAAAAAACGTAATGTTGTAATCCGTCTATAAGAGTAATGTCTCTTACGAAATAAGCACAACATGCTGAATATTTAGCTCAAGGAGGCACACAAGCGAACTGAACACAATAGTGAAATCGTCTAAATAGTCTGGGGACTAACGCAATCACCCAGTTGACCATCTTGCCCATTGACGCACCGCCAGAAGAGAGCCTAAAGTCATTTGAGACAATCATGCCCAATTCACGTCCGTGTGTAGTGGTGCATAATTCTTCCTCTCCCAGGAAGTAATCAAAAGTGGATAGAATGGTGAACGTGTATGGAATTATATTTAGTCATGCTAATAAGGAGCAGGTTGTTCAATCGACGTATCTGGATGTTTCATACGATCCTGTTTCATCTTTCAGAAGGATTAGTGTGAAAGAAACCAATAGTATTAGTGGTGCAGTCATATAATAAATTTCAAATTGAACACCACCCACAATTGATCGCAGCTGTCGCATCCCCATAAACTTTCCAACCGGCCCCTTCTGGAAAGAAGCACTAGATTCGAGTTTCGCTCCCAATAGAGCTCGTCAGTAGTGCATATCATCGCCACTGTCGGAACTTGAACCAGGGACACGCTGTTCATGAGGCAACCGTGTTTACCACTGTGCCATTTACCTCACGTTAGGCACGACCGAATTATCATATGTGAACGCTCAACCACTTTCGCTTGTGAGTAATGACCAGGTTTAATGAGATCGGATATTTCGACCTGTCTAGGAAGTCCTAATCGCGGGGTTATTGATCGGAGTTAACAGACAGTAACTGTGTCTCCTCGAGACAGGCGATCGTGCAACCTGATCATTACTCACAAGCCAAAGTGGTTGAGTGTTCACATGCGATGATAATTCGGTCGTGCCTAATGTGAGGTGAATGGCATAGTGGTAAATACGGTTGCCTCAAGAACAGCGTGTCCGTCGTTCAGGTCCCGGCAGTGGCGATGATATGCACTACCGACGAGCTCTAATGAGAGCGAAACTCGAATCTAGTGCTTCTTTTCGAAAGGGGTCGACTGGAAAGTCTATGGGGATGCGACAGCTGCGATCGATTGTGGGTGATGTTTAGCCTGAAATTAACCAAATCCCCGACTACTCATCAGTAATATAATAAACTGTTTGCGGCACAACAGCTTTGCACATGGCTCACCTGTTGATGAAAAACCATATTTCACCTCCGTTCATTATTCACAATCACGAAGGTCGTATTGTAGGTCGATAAACTGACTTCAGAAGGTATTCAGATTCCAAATTGCTAACCAACGTAGAATTAATCAGTTCACACACAACTATCAGTTAGCACCCCAAGCTAGTAAGCTACGTGACAGTGGAGTAACGTCGGTGGGTCAGGGTGGTCGAGATACACTGAAGCGATGGGGGTAAACGCCATGATGCACACAGACTATACACCCTAGTGTTAACGAAGAAAATCATGCCTTTGCTTTTTTCCTTCCTCATGGTTCTGTGGTAGTTAAGCGTCAGTGTGAACTACTGATGCATTGCTGTCTATGACGATGGTTTTCCTTGTATTCAGAGGCCGGAGTGTTCAGCCAACGTTTATTGGTTCTAATGAATTAGCAGAAACCTAATTTAGTCTCATCGGCGTTGCTCATTTGAAATATATCTTTTCTTAACAGGTTGGCATGATTACTATTTCTTCCCAGTGCTTGTTTAGATCACTTCACGGTTGTGACCCGAGCAGTCTAACTATCAGTGCTGCGTTGCAGGTGCTTTGTATACTCTCGCTGTTCAGTTACCAAGTGAATACTTTGTCTGCGAGCGGACATCTGAGTAAACGATGAAGCAAAATGGGTACGAACAATGGCATGATCAAAGTCAAGGTGGTTACTCCAAAATAAAGCATAACACTTAATGGAATAACGCAACCGACAGACGACGGTGACGTTCCTCATTTTGGACATGGCTGAAGTGCACGTAGCGCACTGCCGTCTTTTGTGCTGAAATAAACAGTTCAGTGTACATAGGGGCGGTGGGGTGCACATAACTCTAGCAGCAGATCGGTATTATCAGTTATTCCTCCCCGGACACGGAACAGACTATCTAGCCGTTTCTCTTCTGATGTGCGTTCGAATCCCTACTGATGAGGATGAAGAGTGGAGCTCGAGTTCAATGTTTCCTTCTGAAGTGGGTTAGCCCAAAGATTTACCTGAATGTCAGGGTTGCAATCAAGTGTGAGTAGTGTTCAATTTGAGATGGTCTAAATTCCCGAACTTCTATTGAAAATGAGCTTGTTAGTGAACCCTCCAGTGCAGTCTGTTTTGTCGTTTTTGTGGATGAAAATAACATGAGACACAACATTGGCTTCTGTGTTATGAACAGCGACTCTATCACCAAGACTTCTGACCGGTTGAGATCCCTATTCAGGATGGAATGCAAGAATCTCAAGAAACCAAAGCTCCGCTACATCCTTTAAAAGTTCATGTGGACCAAAGATGATCGTGGCTGCAGTGAAAGATCACGGCATAAAGGGTATACAAAATTGGAGTCTAATCCTGAAATGATCTACATAATACACCGGTCATACAGCGTGAAGCAGGTAAAGTGAAAAAGATGAACTAAGAAAA
The DNA here is from genome assembly GCA_013368495.1 of Paragonimus heterotremus. Taxonomy (NCBI): domain Eukaryota; kingdom Metazoa; phylum Platyhelminthes; class Trematoda; order Plagiorchiida; family Troglotrematidae; genus Paragonimus; species Paragonimus heterotremus. The sequence continues at coordinate 78,762 of LUCH01001599.1, forward strand.
AACCACCGCGAGGTGATCAGCTGCTTTACAAACACGTGATTAAAATAAACGAACACACTGAATTGTGGAAAATATATCAGTAGGAACTACATCCACCTAAACATGCAACTACTGAAAGTGACTTGGGTGCTAACAGAGTGACTGTCACCGAAAATTTGAAGGGGGGGTCAATTGAAAGGCGGCATAGATCGACTAAACAGGACAAAATGCTTGTTACTTTACGGCAGTTCCAGTCAGAAGTACGTACCAGAAAGACCGGAAGAAGTAATGAAGGACACGAAAAAGAATGTGGCAAAGTAAAGAACAACGGATTTGGAGCTGAGCAAGAAACGAGAAGATGCAGCAAATGATACAAATACATCAGAAATTTCGGTCAATGCAAAAGCATTAAAGGTTTGGAAGGTGGGAAAAATCAACCCCATAGTTGAGATAAATGCACTACGTCAAACAGCACAATATATGATAGATGCTATTTGTTAGTTTGACCAGCTAATGGAGCACAAGGTCAGACTGAAACTCTGCCAAATGTTAAGTCGCTTCAAATAAAGTTATTCCAGTAACGCTTTCTTCTGTTTTTTACAATGTACTATCAACATATTGCTCACTCTGACGTGCCTGAACATAACTCATCGTGAAATGACAAAGATAGCCTCAGAAAAGCGCTAATCAGAACAATAATTGAGCAGGTATGATATTATGAGAACAGTCCTAAACATCCGTATTTTGCTCCCGTTCGATGGATCAAGAACAATCTGAAATCTAAATCCAGATGTACTCAGCGGTACAGTTACGTCCGTCCCCTCATAGTCGGTAGTGCCGAAGCTTCCTTAGGTACGTCGGAAGCATAAGGAATCATGACAACAAAAGTAGACTGCTTAGAGCACCTAAAAAGCCTTATGTAAACTTCATCCCGACCGCCTAACACTGGTCGGTATTTACCAACAAGTCACCGCACTGCATAAGGAAACAAAGGATAGACTAACAAGTAGATGCACACAGTTTTTTGTTCCCACTGAACATGCGCTTCCTGGTTGCGGATAAAGTCAGTCATGAAAATAGCTGTATAAATGTGAACAGGGAATTCTGTCTGGATTTGAAGTTCCCAATCAGCCACGTCGTAATTACAATTCTACCGATCGAAATGGCATAACAGACAATCAAAGGTGTCATGATTAGCTTAATGCCGTTAACCAGACAAGTGTCAAACACCTGAGCCCTCCGCGGCTCAAACATCAGGAGAACGCAGTGTGGTCGGTGCAGTAGTATTCACATACTCTACCCAATTGTTTACGTAATTCAAATCGAACAGGATTCAAAGTCTCCGGTCTTCCGCTTCTACTGTGTCAAAACTAACCTTGGACTTGAGGTAACGCATTCCTCACCATCAATCTAACGGAAATAAAAGCACATGATCGCTTGAAGAACCAGCAATACCATACCTTCAGGAGCGTACTTGGCAATGAAAAGTTATCCCGTTGGCCAGTTCCCAATCACGGGAGTCTTCGGTTTTTGAACAGCAATCGCTAATGGTTTACGGTAGTAGGATTCGGACTGGAAATGTTCGTGCTAAGATGCAGGCTTTCATATACGCGCCCACAGTGTAATCTGCAGGGAGCAACCAAGCAACAAAACAGCGCGGGGACACTGAGTAGCATTGTCCTCTGTTGAAATGGCACTGTTTCAAGTAATCTACGGTCCATTTGAACTGGAGTGCCAATGACAGAATGCTCTTAAAGAACACCGACAACGAACGTAGATATTGCTGTGTGTGTGTGCACCTCGTGTGTTTCGAGGGTGAATGTAACCAGACATGCTCAGTTACATCAAGACACTCTAGCCAAGTATCCGCAATGACGTAATTACCCACTGATTAAACAGACGGACATATACCCTTCGTCAATGACAGAAATCCGGGAATGACCACCAATGCAATGCACACACTGAGAAAAGCATGGAACAGCGAGAATTGGAGAAAGAGGATGATATAAAACGGATCAGTTTGGTCGCAAAACTTCAGTACGCCACGATCATAACCTACGGCGAGAGCACTATATTTAACTGGTGAGTCTACAGGACGCAACCTATTCTGTAATGTTGGCTTGAAATTCAAACAACAGTGACACTTCCAGCCGCTGTGACCGAAGCAAGTTCAGACCGATAACTTGGGGTGGGCTACGATCAATCAGAGCATCGGTAGGTCAACAAGCCATTCATCAGTAGGAAAGTAACAAAATATTGCTAATCGCCAATGGATACACTGCAGACGTAACAAGGGCAGCGACCAAGACGTTACGCACTGGTGATATCAAGTCGTTCGGAGCTAAGACGTTAGAGTAAGGCAAACACCAATTTTGGCGAACAAACCAATACTTAAACACAACACAACTTTCAAATTCGATCATTTCGAAAGACTGTTTATAACAGCATGAACAATCAGATGTTTAGGCTACGATCAGCAATGCCTAGGCGAGATCACTGTACACAAAGTCTACTTCGACTACATGAGAGGTCGCACAGGCGAAACGAAAAGGGAAATGTCATGTATCGGAGGTTCGCAGGACCCGGTTAATCGACATATAAACATAACAGCATTGTTGACAGTAAAACTGAGAACGAATGAAGACCCATAGACAGACAGCACGACACGTAACACACACTTCTGCATACATCCGTTCGTCTGATGACGGATCCTGGTGTACAGTTGAAAAGTTTTAATGGATTGTGCGCCTTTTCCCACTGTAAACCTTCTCACCGATAAATATAACCCTGTGCTAAAAAAGGCACACCCATAGGTCATAATGTTTTCGCAATTATTCCAATAAAAACGCGATTTGTTCCAGTCCTGTTTATACAACAAAAACACAGGTGATTTACCACATACCGTGAAATGGAAGTGATTGGCATCGAAGAACACCGTCTTGCCTTGAGAGTTCTCTGACGGGGAAGAGGAAAACGAACGCCGACCAACCAGAAGTACCGCTAACAACGCGTGGACAACATGGATCGATCGACAAACATGACGAGGATTGGAAAACGGACCATTGCATTCGATTAAAGCTAAATAGCAGTTCAATCAGATGCGAGTGCTAACAATCGTGACGTATCAATTGATCGTGTGAGTTAAGGAAAACACCGGTAACACGGATACTAAACCCTCTTAATAAAATGGGAAGGACGTAAAAACAGCCCGTTGCAATCACCATCTCGTTTGTTTCACTACTCGGTTATCGCACAGCAGTAAATTGTGACTAACGAAATTCTCCACTGTCCATGCCACATAAGCCGCAGGAGTACAGTTATATAATGAAAGGCATCACCCAGCGTATTTGATAAAACAGAAATTTCGCCACAAAAACTTCGCTGATAATTCGACACAGACACTACAATCGAGGTATACCATTGCTGGGGAACACCACCTTTTTCCGTCCAAAACCGTCCCCTTCGAAAAAACGAATCTGCCTAATCAGAATGAACAGAAATTCCCAAGGGTAACATTCGCCACCTTTTTACCCACTTGACCTTTATTGAGCCATTTTCATTGGCACCTTAGTAAGTATCCATCAATCTTCTGATTCGAGAATGTCTGTAGGGCATTATTCGCCATATAAACACGGCTGCATACATTTTGAAGCAGAGTAAAGTGACCTTTTGCATCCGTCTTTTGATTTGACTTGGGAGCAATTTGCATGGACAACCACGTTGATCTCGGGTTAGGATTTTCTATTTTCCTGAGTACAAGGAGGAAAATTCGATTTCCATCAAACGCAATACTATTCCGCGTATCCTTCCGGGTGTTTATAACTATCAGCCCAAAGAAAAACGGATTCCCAACATCCCAAAGATGGTATATCAAACGGAAATTGCGACTGGTACTAGAGATGGGTTCAACATGACGGACGAGGAATCATAACCGCAACGTAAGAACAATCTTGTGCACACTGGCTATTAATCGAGAGATGGTATGTGGTATCAGTGACTACAAACTTACTCGGGTAAGAGTTGGACAGTCACATTTGAATGTACCACTGAGACCCTCCACAAAGATGATTGTCACCTTCTGCTTCAACCGAAAATCATCAATCACCATCGTAAACAGCAGTTCGTGGCGAGGCCTAACTGTCATAGAACCATGAAGAAAGGGTACTAACTGTTATCAACCGTTTATATCCAAATATTTATCACGATGCCTACAGCCTGCAAACAAACAGTCGAGCCATACGTGAAATTAAGGCGTCATCAGCGAGACAATTTCTTTACGGCACAGACAATTCGGTCGAGCAATAACATACACGTCATTGAGCCTGATTAGCTGCACCTTGTCTGAAGGGTGCACGAACCGACACACTAGCCATCGGTTCGTAAAGACGTATAAACCATGATTCGTTCCATTACCGCGGTCAAAATCTCTGGGAAAGGTTCCGAATCAACTCGTTTTTGGCCCACACAAGCGTAGTCAATTGGATGTACCAATGGTCAGGTACCGTTATATGAAACAAACGATGACGACAAGTGTAACGTGAAGACTGGATAACATTGAGTTAACTTGGTTTACGACAAACACTGATACCACGATAAGCTTGAAATAGTTGGAAAAATGACGCCCACCGTAAAACATAGCACCGTATAGTTGAGTCTCGGATGTTTCAAATACTGTCCTGTCAGTCTGAACAATGCAATCCACAGTGTTAAGTGTTTACAACAGCGTTACAGTTAGATGCGTGGTCTACACTCCAAACGATCGTCGCGCACGAATGCATCGAATAACACTACTTCTGAGAACATTGCATCAGTTACAATACAGTCAGTGTGTTCGGTTTGGAATAGTTAACGTCCAAAATTATTGTTAACCACTAAAAAAAAACATTTCCCTCTGAGTCTAGGAGATAGTGGGCGTATCTGTCATAACAAAGACGACAGTCAAACCATAGCATAACATCAGACTTAGTAGGAACACTTAGTAGAAAAACAAACGGATTCGATGGAACAAAACTGAATTCTGATGGTTAATATCAAATCACTGTCTCGGAATGCCTTAGCACTTAGCGCGTCAACTGTGTGTCGATTTTTCATTTCAGTCCGCTGCAGCGTTGTCGTGCTCACCAATGGAAAATTAAATGCACCTGCATGAGTTGTTCGTAAGTTATGCGCAAAGCTGAACAAGCCTTAATCTCCACGACAGTAATCGAAAAGTGGCAAACATGAAAATAATTATTGTGAACCGAATCGAACAGTCTTGTTTCTGGACAATGCAAGTGATGAGATAGCAAACAGTGCGAGAAAATTAACAAACTGGACCGAACACACACGGACACAAAAGCGAGTTTGCTCAAAACACGAGCAAAAGTATCAGATAAGAAAAGATAACAACGAAAAACTTATGTGAAGTGGCCATTTGGGTCATCACACAATGGAAGAATCGGTCAGGTCTACAACAAGCAGAACAGCGCCAGATTCAGTCCTGAAGAAATCGGTGGTTGTATGATGATGAAGTTTACTGAAAGTTATCCGGCTAACAACCTACATATACACATGTGCAAATGCACGCTGAACGACTGGTCTACGTGTTTTATAGGTGGGTGTAGTTGGATCCACAGCAGCCACCGAAACTGATTCCGATAGCCTTCTCCTTGAGTGGCAGAGAGAAGGAACTGGAGACGGAACACAGACAATGACAGCTGAACAGTAAGTTGATCGAACGATGGTGAGGATAAGTGTTTCCGATCAACACACTGATGTCCAATTGATCAAAGACAAGCAACATACGCGGGAGGAAATCAACGATGTAGATCTGAAGCAACGCATCGCATTCCATATTCTGCCCCACCGCCACCAGCACCACCACTACCTGTGTTTGGGTGATTGTGAGCAGTATTAGAATTACCAACGGGATTTCCAGAGGGAGTGACAAACTGCGAATGGTGCGCGGAAGGTTGGATACCATTGCCTGTGTGCGTGAGTTGTAGATACTGCTTCAGATGTAATTTTTGCTGCTGATTTATAGAAGAGGGCTCATTGACCACAAACAAACGCATCCTTTCCAAATGATCATAATCCACGTTATGCTCACCATCCATATTGTGTTTAGTGTTTGAAGTATTGGTTCGCAGAAGTGCCCAGTCGAACACATAATCAAGAGCATAATTCAAACTCTGAAACAGTCGTCGGAACATGCCGCGCAAAAACCGGTAATCCGGTGCACTGTCAAACTTCAAAGAGCGAGCGTAGTGTAGATATTTCTGAAACTCTTCAGGGTATCCCTTGCATAATTGTTCTGGAGTTGTATTCAGTTTCTTCTCATAAATACGCTCATACTTTTGTTTTTTCGTATGGGCCTATAACAAATAAACATTCCGATGAGATAAAGGACATGACACAAGGACGTTATGCATGCCATAAACAGCAAATAAAATGACTAGAATAAACATGAACAGATCGAAAGAAGATACACGGACACAGAATAGCACAAACATTTTCCGATACCTGTAGTTTTAAACCAGAGTATGGCTTATCAGCACAGAGCATCAATCATCAGTGAGAAGAATACTTTCATTATGCCGAAAAAAGAAGTAATTCAGTTTAGAATTTGTTTGGTTGGTCGCAAATTGTCCTCGGCAAGAATGGGACACCTAATTGGCTGCAAAATATCATAATAAATTTGCAATAAAAACATCCTCACACGGAAAACAGTTTAGTTTCGCTAAACAGACACGGTTAACCGCATTGTGCACTCGTAAATGTGCGGTGAAATGTCACTAGATGCATCATGCGAAATTACGCTATCGACTGTTCTCGTCAATAAATTATGGTCAAGGTGAAATGAGAAAAAAGAGTGCAGACTTCCTTGTGTACGTCGTCCCACTGAGGGTACTTTAAGCCACTAACTAGTGAATGAATCATGTGCGGATAAGCGTAAGACACTTGATCAAAACCTCAGTGCTGCATGCCCACTTGGTGGCTGGCTTTCAAGCTGCTACATCTAAAATAAGCGAAAACAGCGTCAATGCCGTAACATTATAAGATTAAACGATAGCATGAACTTTGGGAATTAGCGGACGTTATTTTACATGTGCACTCGGTGATCCACGAAATATCAGCGAAACTGGAAAACAATCAATGATGGAAAAGAGACGACCAGCTCCCAGTGAGTGTGGCTGTCACGCACCAAATCGTAAGATTCTGTGAGTTTAGCCACAGTCTACCATGACTGCTCAACCGACTGTAGTCATACATACTGTAGAATAACAAAAGTTGAATAGGTCTTTTCGTTTTTGACATTTGTAAGCCGAGTGAAAAGGCTACTTCATAGTCGTTATACTTCGTAGACAATCGCAGCCGTTGAGACAGACATTAAAGAGGAGCGGTATGGTTTTGTCCAGGCACTTGGGTAATCTGGTTGGTTGGCTTAACGTTACCGGGCGCGTCCCCAGATTGTGGGTTGGCCAATAAGACGTCAGTGTGAAAACCATTTGCAAAACAAGCGATATTCATTCAGGGAACGGGTAGTTGTACTACCCGAGCATGGTGGAGTTACGGTTATCTGGATCTCTTATAAAGTGCAACACAAGCTTTTTGACAGCATTACGAGAGTGCACGTTACCAAGACATAAGAGTTTTAACTGTCCCTGACGAGGGCAGATCGGTCTTAAGACAGCGTGTTGTCCACCGGATATTTTTCATCTTCCTTATCTATGGATGGACACAAACCCATACTTGCCTCATCGCCAAACTCCATTTAACCTTGCTACCCCTAATGCTCGAAAGCTTATGCAGGCAGACCAACAAACAGCCTTCGCACGTAAATTGGGGCCCTCGCTGTCGATAACAGTCTGCTTCAAAGTTCGGCACTCTAGACGTCGATGCGTTAACTAGCTACCACCACCGCCAAGTCAAGCGTGGACACATTGATCAACCTGGATTTTAATCATGGACCGGTTGTGCCGAATCCGCTTTGCGCTTGGATGGCAGACCAATTCGCTGTCAAACATAAGTTGATGCACTCAACGTGGTAGAAAAACAAGCGTTCCAGACCTACCTACCAGGCCACACTTGTCCGTAGTTTAATACCTCACTCGCCTGAAAACAGAGGTAAATATACATGTTATGTATAAATTTGGCATTGCCTCATATAGTAATAAGGATCGATCAGCTACAACCGTTGAATTACTGTGCCATCCCCTGGAATCCCTGACACTTGTCGGAATATTCTCTCGGGCAATTCACTCAGCTGTTCGCTTGGAACATCGGAAGCAACTAATAGGGCATCGTGAAGTCTAGTGGACACTGTACGCCGTCGAGATAAAAAAAAACCGCTGCTATTGACAACCTTCCCGTCTAAACTAATCAACTGGACAAACTGCAACGCTTATGGTAAGTTTATCTTGATTTGGTTGGCAGAAATGAACTCTCGGATTGACTATCAACGGTGAGAATATTCCCAAAGCTGTTTGCTATCAGACCCTGGGGTCGGGTCAGGGGTTATGGAAACGTATTGCCAAACCTCAGCACCTCCATTGATGTGTAACGAGGCAGTCCATCCTATTTTTTCTATTTAATACTGCAACAGACGAGATCCTAGAGTGTGACACCATGAATATGACCCTTTGAAAATTTTTATGGGCACTTGATTTCGAGAAATAGTAAGCAAATGACGGTGCTTTAGTCTGAGGGTTCATGGGAAGCCCAGAAAACCTTAATTAGATTGGAGGCTTCAGTTAACAATCTGATCTGGTCTTTGCACCCTCAAAATGCAAGATGCTACACTGATACTGAAGCCTGGTTTAGTAGGGCGTTCTCGGCTTTATGGCTGGGACTCGAATAACAATGAACACCTCCGGTTGATAACATTGTCTGGCATGAAGAAGCCTCTGTGTACCGCTAAAACTTCTCTTTCTAGACCTTATTCTTCTTTCCTTACACAATGTCTATTTTTTCATCCTACATTGCGGCACATTTGAAACTTCATGTGGTTCTTATCGCGGTAAATATGTACATTTGTGAGCGGGAATGAAAGCAGTGGTCGAAAACGCTTTAAACTGCATTTGTCGGTAAACGCGGTTTTTATCTATTACACAGAGGCGCCCAATCGAGTAGACCCATCTGCACTTTCGGTCAACGGAGGACTGTCCAAAGATCCAACACAAAGAGCGCCGTAAATCAAGATTCACAAAATGTTAACATGGACGTCCAAATTCGTGGAAGAATGTTGAGTCTTCATTTTATCAAGGGGTAGCGTTAGACATTAACCGGCGCTCTGTTAAATACTTCAGGATGCACCTTGAGGCTACCAAAGCCTACTCCACTGTGTTTAAGTGGACTGAATTCCAAGTAAGATTATGAAGGCTATTTGTCGAATCATGCATTTAAGAAGCTGAGTGGGCAGTGGCAGAATAGATTAAATGAAACGAAGGCCTGTATACTTATGTCTAGACCACTTTTCATAGCTGTTGCGCCTCCCTTTGCCCATAGGCCGAAATCGATCAACTGTTTTATGGCTGGTCTGCAAACCAGCAGAAGAAAGTGAGAAAGGTTTGAGCAAACAGCTATTTCCATTTACTGCTGATGGTCACTGACCAATGGTTTGCATAAGTTCAGATTGTCTATAGAAACTATCAGAAACCTCTGAAGGTAAGGGAACCAGTATAACCATGAGTACATTGCTACTTTACGGTTAAGAGATGGATATATTCTTCGATCTGGCTTTTGAAAACTAGCCAAGTGCGCCTTTATTTACTGTATCTCTCCTTATCGTCGGTACCATCGGTTTACTGAATCCTCTGCATAGTCATCGTCTTGATGGTATATAGTGATTGTGTACTGTTCAGTTGAGTTGATATGGGTCAAATTGATTGACTTTTAAGGGACTCAACAATCTTTAGTTCCTTTTTTGCTTAATCATAAATCCACTTCTCTGTGGTTAATTGAGCCTCAGATAACGTTGGTTCAGCTGTCTATTCCATAGGCTGACTCAGAAAGCTATCGGCATGTGGAGTAGACAGACGATTGGTCAACTGACCTGATTTTGTAATCTCACAACACAATCGGGAGTAAGTGGATTCCGCTAAGGTTAGTTGAAATGTCTCCCAGTGTAATGGGCTGCCTAACGACACACACAAAAGATCTACCCTAACAGAGAACAACGCTGGTCTGATACACTGATATCGTTGAGATCAAGCATGTGGATAACTCCGACTGACTGATGCCATGATCGTCAACAAAAGCGAACTTGAGTGGAAGCAAAAACTTTTGAGGCTGAGCTGACTCGATTAAGAAGGAGCCGACCACGCAGCCCCCGGCCTGTCTGACAAAGACCACAGTTGAGAATACAATAACATGAAAATCCTTGGCCTATTAGACGACCACCAAAGTGATACCAAAGTCACTGATACGTAGCCGTCTGTGAGTGTAACCATTTATGAACCACCAAGATCCAAAGTTCGCTACTACCTACTCTTTAGGCAATTCTATATGACGCTTGCCTGCCTTTTTGTTGGCGTCGCCCTGGTTGCTACGTTGTAGCAGGGTATTGTACCGATAGACGTGAGCGAAGTAATTTCGGACATTCGTCACCAAAGTAACGAGCAGTGGTTGTAATGTTGAACTTTGATGGGGCGCGCGGTCTTCGCATGGTGATGACTATTACAAAAAGATAGCCCAACCCACGCCGGTGGTAGGCATTTTGGTAGGTGACAAAAGCGGCCTTTCTGAGATCTTTGCTTTAAGAACCTAACAAGAGAGACTACTGAATATCTCTCTCAGGAGCTGACAATGATAGATCTCAAATGTAGTTTGAGAAAGAAAACGGCTGATTACCTGCATTTGACATGTAGCACTGGGAGAGGTTTACAATGTAGACCACCCAGCCACCGACACTAACCTTTGAAAATTGCCCAAGGAGGCCTGATTAATGAAAATATAAGACCTCGTACGGCAACAAACATACGGCTAAGAAGCATAGTGATAAACAAGCATATTGATATATACAAATTGTGACAAATTCTCTTACACAAGAGAGTGCACATTAGACTACGGATAGATCGGATGCTCGGTTCCACCATGAAAGAGAGGCATTAGGTCGACGCAGGCAAATCCAACGACAGATGTTTCACACAACCACGTCAAACCACTGTCCGGTTGTTTGGTGTGGCTTTTATCGGCTGACCCCGAGTTCCACAAGGGATGCGTCGACTGATCCACTTTTGAATCAGTACATGACAATGACCTCCGCGAATCGAAAAGCAAACCTACCAAAGGCCAACGCAAAGATCATGAGGATTGTTTGGACGGACGGGGTAGAGAATTGGGAAAAACCTGTTTATCAAGGATTATCCTGTAGCTGTTTGTCCTGATTCATGGTTGCACCGATCATCGATTAAGTGGCAGTGAGTATGAAATCCGCGAATTTCCCGTTTGCCGCGACGACTTGTCAGATGAGCTGAGCACATTGACCAGCAATTCATTTGGGTTGGGCTGGCTCAGTAGTCTGTGAACAATGGACGTAGTGTTGTCGGGTGTGATATTCCGGATCAGTTCTCAGAAACCGAAGTCCCACTGAAGCATAAAGTGTAGACAAGCAGTACAGTCCCACTTATCAAGTCTTTCTCCCCCAGCACTTGTGTCCACAACGAACTACGCCCTCCAGTCAATGAAGAAGAGATGTCTTTGATTGTTATGAAGCCATTTCCATCCCAAGAAAGTGTCAGATTATGTGACAACCAAACCGGTGTTCGCCTCGCCTCTACCTCATCCAAGCCGCTCGCCATCTTAACACCAGAGGTTTTCGAAAAGCAGGAAGAACTAAGCACAAGAAAAGGCAGTCACTCGGCCTGGTCGTGAGTGCAACTATCATATTCCACGATAAAAACTGGATCATGTGGACTCTAGTTCTCGGTCAACGGTTGCGGCATTCCCGGACCAAAAGACTGTGTCTGACCCACTTGCTTGACGAGTTCTGATATAGCCTTTATCGTACCGAGATGGTCCGGCGAAGTATCATTATTCTTAAACGGTTGCATCGTGCTCATCATTATCACGACGGCCTTGAGCCTGACCAGGAAGTACAGTGATTCACGCTGCCGATCATTTCACCAGTGACGTAGATGACAACGTTACGTGAAAGACTAGGCAGAAGAAACAGGATTGGTATGAATGCAAGTTCTTCATTGAGTGCTGCACACCGTCAGCCCGGATGAAGCTTTCGCTAGCGATTTGAGTGATCCCGAGGCAGGCGGCAGACACCTAGTTACTTTGCTCAATGGAGCAGCGAGGTCTTTATGTTTCGTGACCACCACACGGTTTTAGCCAAAGCACGCAGGCATAATATACTCTTCCTTTCAGCAACAACCGACCGACTTTTGGACGCCACAGATGAAGCACGCCTCAAAAGTAACCCACACCTCAGCCTGTTGATATCTTCCTTGCGAACTGGCCATCTTTCCGAACCATAGGGCAAAACAGAATGCACACAGGCCACAGCCACAGCCTACGCCACACATGACACAGGCTGGCAAAGACAACTCGTGCCTTTGTTATCCTCGTCGACATCTCATCAACAATATTATAGGCTGATGGGATAGTGCCACCCAAATGTGTGAGAGTGACCACACCCTCAAGCGGATTGCCTGCAATAAAAAATGTAGGAGTTGGAATGCCCGCCTTGAAGTAGTGCTTCGCACTTTGACAGGGCGAAGCGCACACTGTGCAAACCAGCCCGGTCACTCATCTTGTCCAGCGTGGTCTGCATGTCTTCGATAGAGGGGCTAAGTAACGCAATGTTGTCCTCATACTCCATATCGGTCAGTCTAGCGCCAGAAAGAAGCTCAACACTGGATTTCTCAAGTACACCTTTCAGAATGTCATCCATGGCTAAACTGATCATGAACAGAGAGATCAGACGCTCGCAATAAACACCACCAGAAGTGGTGAGCGCTCGAGACAGTCGTCCATAAACCCTCACCCTGCTTGCAGAGTTAGCATACAGTGATCTCAACAGATTCACGTACTTCCCTGGAACTCCCTTGCAAAGAACGTTTCCAGAGGAAGCTACGAACAGCCGAATCGAAAACAACCCTTAGGTTTAGAAACACCACAACCATCGGTGTTCTAACATCCGTCGAGAGGTAAAAATACGAATGAAAAACCCTCGAATGAACCGGAATCCTGCCCGATCCTGACGTAGTTAACTTTTTCTGAGCTTAGTGAGTCGACCTAACATAAGGCCAGTAGGTAACAGAAACTAGATTGATGTTCCTGTGGTTGTCATGTAGATTTCGGGGATCCTTTTTAAAAACAGGAATTACTGTTGATAAGCGTCAACCACGAAGATCCTCTTCTGTCTCGCAGAGGTCCGGGGGAGTTGTGTCAGTTATGATATTAACCTCTCCTCGCCACTACGGAGGAGATGTGAACCGAGATCTGTTGTGTCTCTGAGTTGTCGAACAGATCAGCTAATCGTATATTCAATCACTCAACTCGAACTGAAAAGACAAACGAATCTTGATGGAACGTTTGTCAATTGGAAAACACGCTGGGTGATGAACGCTCAGAGTGATAAGGTAGAATGATTGATCCGCAGTCAGTGGAGCACCACTGATGGGCTACAACGCAAAAGGTGCGGTAAATGAATACAACCGTTTTGTGGCTGTTCACCCAACATCTCCCCCTTAAGGTTACTATTAGTAGGACCGTTGTCGAGGATTCATCTGCATGTGCACAACTTGTCTTCGAGAACGATCTGTCTATCTTCTGGGTGTGCAGATGCTTGAAGGATGTGCTCCCGGATATGGAGCGGCAGCCGAAACGTCTTGAGGTAGCCCGAATGTATCCAGGAGAATATCCAGTGGAATAACTCGGCTGGACGGGACGGTCGCCGGTTGAAGAGAAGGACGCAGCTGATTGGCATGGCGGACCCATAGGGAGGATTGCACTTCCACGTCGTGTGACTCGACCAGTCCGTCGTAGTATGCGTCCTGCGGTCCACTTCTCAACACCATCACGACAGTCCTTTGACAGTATGAGCTAACCTAATGAAAACGTACGACTGGTCGCACCGTGACGATGAGTGAAATGCTGCTCCATGTGCCTGTTTCGCACAGATGGTAGTTGTGGAGCTAGGAGTATAATGTCAACGGGCAGGCAGATTTTCCAGTGCATCAGTGTCCCCTCGGAGACTCGCTGTTGTATGTGCGGAGGTGCGGGATTGCTCTGTGTCATCAGAAACGTCTCGATCGTTTTCAGCGTAGTCTCCTGCGTCTTGAGTTTCAGCACTGCTCGTTTAAACATGCCAACAAAGCGCTCCACCAAACAGGATCCTTGTTGAGCCTCAATAACTTAAGCTCCAAGGCCACTTCTGCTTCTGATAGAGAGCCGTCTGGAAGGCAGTGACTGACTATGTGAGTCCGTCGTTCACATGGTCTGGCTGGGGCCAGCCGAACTGTTTCCCAAAGTGTTCGGTTCATCTATCAAGCCGGTGCGACTGGTTGGTGATAAGTGAACCATCTTTTTCACATATAGTCACATTTACACTGATTCGGCGACCACTATACATTCGCGGGTCGAGGAAAAAAGCCTTCTGCTGCTTTTTCTCTTTCTCGACTGTTCGACCAAGCGGTACTCACGGTCTTTACGGAAACCATAATTCAAGTTCCTGGCGGTCGGCGTCATACTCAGAGCCAGGTAGAATCGACCGACGCCTGTTCATAAGGTTTAATAACGTGACAGAAATCAAGTTCTGTCACAAATGCACAGCCCCTTTGGAACATGCCTCTTGATAGTAACTTTTCATTGTGATTTGTTCCCGTTATCTGTTAGGTTCCCGCAACCGAGTCGAACTTGGCAATTTATTGGCCAATGTTTCCTAGTAAGCATTTTTTTTACACTCTCCAAGCGTGGATGTAAGTTACCTATGAATTTACGTGTATGACCTATGAGCAAATGGTAAAGCAAAACGGACAAACAAAACAGCATGATCCGAGTCTGGACGGCTGTTCCAAACCACTTGGACTCGAATAATGCGGGTTGTGTTCATACTCAGTGCACAACCAACAAGTGGGCAACTAACCGGTGCTCCCTACTTCAAGTGGAGTTCGAAAGGATTGTCTGATCTTATTCTTCCTACTCAACTGCGTGATATTCTGGGAGCAACAAACGAAGGCTTGGTGCATCACGAAATAGGGTTTCTGCCAGGTGGCGACCTGAGTACTATCGGGTATACAGATGGCGTTGTTTTATTTGCAGATTCGGTTAGACAGTGAATAGCCCATATTGTATGCACTTTGCACCTTCAGCGTATAAAAGATCACAAGAGTGACCTGACCTGGACACCATCGTTATTGCAGGCAGGTCGCCCTAAACAGTCAGTCGCTTCAGGTACTCGAACGACTCTAGTGCATCGACCGGTAATACTGTTGAGATGTCTAAGAATTGGCAAAGAGCCCTGAGCACCACCCTGTTTAGGTCTAGACATCCAAGCAGAGTCCTTGATCGGCAGACAGCTACGACTTTCTGTACACGTAATATTATACTGGGTCACCCCGTGAACTGCATCCAGCAGGACAGACAGGCGAAATTGTTACTCTGCAGCCTGCAGTACTTCCGAACTATATTTCAAAAATGAGGTAGCGATGTCCCTATAGACCGCTCTCCTTTTCGACTTCCAGCAGAACACTCGAATTATTACGCGTATCAATCCGTTGCCCAAATTCAATACTTTGTCAAACAGGGGCCTCTTAACGTCAACACTCACAGACAGGTAGGGGTTGCACTGGCTCATGTGCTTAAAAACTTTGAAAGTCAGTTTGTCGCGTTTATGACATCATACTTCGGGATGACAGCCTGCAGACAGTGGACAGCACCATCCATTGAACATTGGTTGTACGAATCAGACGATCCTCAGGCCAACACCAACGTTTAAGCTAGAGTGGCGTGGCACTAAGTACAGCAACTGAATTCGCGCCGACAGATCAAGCTAATGTTGACAGTGGACCATGTACCGTTTATTTAAACTGCTCGAACAGATCTGGACCTTAACGACAAATCATTTTATATTCTTTATAGTGCCTGCTTAAGCTTATTTAGACTGCAGTAGTGAGAGTGGTAAGAAAGCCGGTTACGGAGGGTTGGTCGCTCTACAATAGTCGAATAGTAGCTCTAATAATGTTACTTTAATCGGAGACAAACATGTAGAACAGCTGAACAAAGCTCAATCGTACCCAGGTGGTAAGGTTGATGCAAAATTCGTTGGTACTTGAACTGAGAACATTTGTTCCCACCGTTTGCAGTCCCACCAACCTGATATTTGATCCCAAGACCTTACCCAACCCGTGTTTGTTGTAATTAACTAATTTTTCACTAAGCGTCTACGGCTCGAGGGGCTATTCTTGACCTGGCCTACTCGTGTGACGGTTCACCTTTGACCTTGCTGGTTCCGTTGAAAAGCCATCGATTCTGTTGGAGCAGACCACCGTCGTGAACGATTGAGGTTTGCCTATCGTAATTATTGATACATTTTCTCTAACAGTGCCCTAGAAGTATTTGGGTTCAATTTTGTTTTCAAATTGGCAATCCGCTTTCGGGTTACGCGTTACTCAATGGTCGAAAGACCGTTACAGTTGGTATGACAACAAACCGCCCAGACAAGTGACTGACTGCTACAGCTGTGTCCAGCACGAATTACTTTGGCAGGCAGTAATTAGAGTTGAAAAGCGCGCGCAACCCGAAGTTTATTTTTCCTAGTTAAGGCCTGGCTCTAGACTGACCACACAGCCGTTCTTTATAGATAGCACGGATCTGTTCAGGACCGTCGACCATGCAGGAACACACGCACGAACCGGGCCAGGATTTTGCTTATTGTTTATTCACTCTTCCGTTTGCTAGACCTTACTTTATCAGCTGGCGATTAAGAAAGCAACTCGACTTGCGATGAGGTAGGTTTGTCAAACAGGCCTAAAACGATGGCTAAGCCACCTACATCCTCTAAACCTCACCGCCTTCTGAGCCTAAATATCAGACATCACAGAAACCAGGCGCATCCGTTCGTGGTGTGATGATCAATGGGAGTAACCAACTTCAGAGCTCGGAAGAATCTGTAGAGCTATTAGACATCAGACGAATAACCACGGCTAACAGCCTGCAAAACAAGCCGAGAAGAAATGACACGAAGAATCTTAAGGGTAGCCTGGTCATACATTGAGAAACATGGTTAACAGAGAAAGCAAAAGAGATTAAACGTTTTCGCATCAGGAATTACTTCGAAACAGCTTCGATTTATCTATTCTACGAGTTTCAAGAGGCCATCCAACAGCGAAACCGTTAAACAAGGGGTGTGGTTATTCCGTATAAGCCAAGAAGACGTTCACTGAGCAAAACGTGTCCATGAGCAGTACAGCTGCTCCCTAGCTTTCATTTCATTACCTCTGTAAACATCTCGGTCCCCCAGGATGAAACCACCAATACACCCGTAATCACATCCTGACCTTGAAACGCTTTAAACCTGGGGACAAGAACTATCTCACGTTTTCACTATTCAAAGGCGATGAACCATTAGCAGAAGTTTCAGCTTATCTGTTTCCGCTGGTCCGAACAACAGGAAACGTATATCCCAACTGAATTTGGGTCTGTCACAGACCCTATATTTTAAAAAAAGTAGTTAAGATCTTTGGGAATTACGGGAAACCTAGTTAATTCTTTGTAGTAACTTGGGTTTCGGCACTCCTCTTTCGCCGATTCATTACATCCCGAGAAGTAGACACCAAGGGGGAGTAGACAAGTTTCCATCCCGGGATAGGACGTGTACCTCAGATCCCTAGTCCCGGTCAAATTCCGAAACGGTGTCACGTGAACCACCGGCTAACAATAGCTGCATTGTTCGATCACAACGAACTAATCACTTCGCACTTTTAAGGTTGGTTAGGGACACGGGGGTACGTTCACGAAGTATGTGAACTCACTTCCAACGCCTTATTCCAATACACCAGACAGGGTGTGGACAACAGGTAACTACCAAAACACACTTTCCATCATAGGTGGTATCCATCAAGGATGTCCACTTTCTTTTAATTTCGCTACAGCTTTAATTACTGACTGTCTACGGCACAAGCGGGAAGTAGTCGAACTGAATTATCTGAACAAAGAAACGCACGACAAATTCCACTAGGCGCAAAATCTTTTTCTTCCCAGTCATCCATGAAGCGCTTTTCGATGGCAGTGTGAGATGATGGTTTTAAAAGTGGCAGTAACGTTAATATCAGACTAGAGAATGACGTCTCTGAGACCGCTGACTGGTTTATGTACTTAGGGAGCTGTATCCCAAACGATGAAGGCCTCTGACGTGAAGTTAGAGCCCACGATTTCAAGATTCGTAGTGTTGTACACCTTGACACATCTTAGGCGCGAAAGGTTTTCATTAACTTAAGGAATCATGCTCACAGGATTATAATCAGAGCAGTGTTGCTCTACGGATGCTAAACATGACCGACAAAAAAATATGATGGTATTGAGGACTTGATCTGTCTGCGTTCAATCGTACATGTCGAATGACACTGGTGGGTGAGCGATTGGAACACGGATTTTCGAGAATGGACTCCAAAAATGTAGATTTAGATGGGTAAGTCATGTACCCGAAATGCCAACTCATTATCACGCCGCGTATTCTGTATTTAACTCCCAGCTCAATGGCGGGAAGTACGGGACGGCCGTCGGATCAGTCATTAAAGCGATATAAAAGCGATTATTAGGGAGCTGAGTTACAGATGGCGTTCGTCTCCCGGTTTAGTCTTCGTGAACCGTCCAGTCTTTGGTCGGGAACATTAGAATATGCAGTGAGCAATTGAGTTTGGCGATGTGAATGTTCTTGTTTGACTGAAATATTTTGTTAAGTAAATGCAGCCAACGAAACTGGGAGGTGTAGACCGCAAGAAAGTAATACTGTTGTACTACTTCGCGCCCACTCACAACTCGACTGTACGTTTACAGGGTGTAGGGACCATGATGCTGAATGTTTGAGTCTAGATGTAAGGATTATAAAATAAACCCCTCCAATTCTTTCGTCTTCAAGCCGAGGCTTGTTCCTAGCGTTGTTGTATGACACTCGGACATCAGTTTTTGTCACGGGTACATTGCTGTCAATGATGGCGAGATTACAGATGCAGTGTAATGATGGGCAACCTTGTCGAAAACCGCTGATGGCCGGAAATAGATCCTTAAGAAAAATCCAGTGGTTTGTTTGTTTCGAGATTTCGTTACACAGCGTTTGGATAAGCACAACATACTCGTCTAGCACACGTCCCTCTTCAGAAGACAAAAAAGCAGATTTGGCGTCACAACCGAACGTCCACGAGCGCCTAAGGAACCCATGGAAAACTTAGTCTTACAGGTGAAGAGTTGGTCGACACGGCACAGCCAAGGAAGAATACAGTTCACACTTATTCGGAGCCAGTGGAACGAAGAAAGTATACACAACTCACGTAATGTGAAATTTTGCACGGCCTACTGGCATCTCGGGCGTATAGAGTACCCTACTCATGCGTCTATCAAACCACTTTGAGGACAGCTCATCCTACAGTTAACCAAAATATCTAGTCGGCCAAGAAACATCCAAAGCACTGGATCATGATTACGCCTTCACACAGACTTAAGGCCAAACATCCCAAAAAATCATAAATTACTTGGGAAGCACGGTCAGAACATGTAAGTGTTGTAATCGAAATTACAACACTCCTGAGGAAGGCCACCAGAGGTGGTTGAAACGTAGAGTACTACAACTTGCTCATAACGTTGTGTTATTCACAATCCATTTATCAATGAGCACGTACAGAACTCGCCAATTTTATGTCGCAAAAAGCCTGACAGAAGATTAAGAGGGAAGTCTACAATGCACATGTAGGCTCAGCACTGCAGGCCAGATGTGGGGCTCGTTAACAGAGAGGGTGCCCACAAGTTTCCGATATACAATTACCGTTGTCTTCGCCAGCTAGCCCATATCGAATAAGCTGACTACGCAGATAACATGGCAATCGTCGCGGAAGGCTCCAAAATTGAGGTAAATGATCGAAGAAATGAGGAATTCATAATTTATGTTGATTAGGTCGTGTACACTAAATACCAACACATCACCTGTCGCACGACATACCTTCTGAAAGCTTGCTAGTGGTTGAAAGAAACCGCGTGGAAATCAGATGGCGTGACCGCAATGTATGAAAACTTTGACCATTCCGCTGGGAAAGGTTAAGAGGTGCTACCTGCCAGATCGGAGAGTTCGCGACATTCCACTCCATTGGTTAGAAACACTCTCGGACATGGCACTGTCCCGTAAACAACAGCGAGCTTGTAACCGTCAGAGTGTGGAATTTTTTACCTTATGAATTTCCATCGCCTTTACTTAGCATTTCTTCTCCATACTTTTGCAATTATTTAACCTGTTACCCTGTGGACAACTGTCACGAGCTGTATGCAAGATGAGGCTGGGTTAAAAATACACTAAAAGTTGCTGGGAAGAGCTACGTTTATGAACAACACGCTTAGTGAAGTATGGTAGTTTCTAACGCCCGTGTGGAAGTAGTCAGTCCAAAATAAACAACGAAGAGTGGCGTCTTTCAAAGACTAAAGGAAAACCATTCGTCAAGCATACGCTACATGACCTTAGTAGTTTTTTTGTTATCCAGAAGCACAGTGCCATCACGCTCACATCCAGCCGAACAGTCATTCTGATGCACAAGCGGAGAGAAAAAACTTCGAAGGAATGAGCGATGAGGCGCTGAAGTCACATGCAGCCGAACGAATTAGATACTTATCAAGATTTACTTTGCGTCACCGTGATGGGAGTGTGTGTGCAAAAGAAAGGCGGTTGGGAACCCACGACGCAGTTTACACGGAGAACGGTTGCAACCTGATAGTTCGGTCCTGTGTAGGGTAAACCATTTCGTACTCTCAGGACGGCTGACTGAGTCGATGGGCTCGAGCATCGGAGACAAATACAGTGACCGCGCATTTCCATTATACACGTTTTTCATGTTTCAAGTGTGAAACCAAGAATAGGTCTTGCACGTAGCCGTATAAAAGACCCATATTTCTGCGGCCAGACAACCGTCGTGAAGAATGTTGTGAGCGGAGGCTTTCCTCCCATTGTACGAGGCCGAGAAATGTTTTCTTCCTAGTCACAACATCCTCAGACTTCATCTAATATTTATCCGCAGATGGTGTCAGAAATGCCATCTTATTAAATGTAAACACATGTAGACCACCACCACATAAGATACACCAAAAAGCACAACTGTGCACACACAGCAAGCTTAGAAAGAACACTAGTGCATTCATTCCGGTTACCGCTACTGATAGTAGTCTGTTCAGTTTCTGACGGAAGCATCAGTGATAACGGCGAAACTATCAGGTAACGCACATTTGCGGAATATAATACTGTCTTAATTGGCAACAGTATGAGTTACGAGTGTGTGGAACGGGTTGACAATGTCAGTTAGTCCACATAAGGGTATGATCTGTACTACAGAGGCATTAGGTATTGGAAAGCAATGAGCGGAAATCAAAGACTACGCACATTCTCATTTATAAATGAAGATACTTGGGATACCTGGAAGGCTGCACTTGTGTACACGATGCCGGCGAGATCAGCGATCATATGCATAATAGTGAAATGATCATCAAAAAAGTATACCGTTTGTAGGAATTGATAAACACGCTCCACGGAAGGTCGAAAATACTGTCCACACATACCATCCCCCCGTATTGCTGCCTTCACAAATGTTCTGTGATCACTTCATGTTGACAACTGCTGGTTGTGCGCAAATTCACTGCGCCTAGCAGAACTAACAATTTAGCGATCAAAGGTTCTTTTAAGATGCCAACCTCATTTGAACACTACTCTTAAACATAGGATCTACTTGCTGCCATTTGTCGCACGTTCTTTAAGGCAGCTAAGTTCAGTTGGTAATCATCATCATCATTGACAGTAACACATCATCATCATCATCATCATCATAGCAGCCATGAGTCTGACCAAAGGTATTGTGGCTCGGGCAGCCGTTCACCTCAACAGTGACGTGGAATATCCTGGAAGAAAACGCTACTAAGAAGTTTGAAAATTATTAAAAAACTAGGTGGAAGTACTAGAAATGATATGGGTGCAGCTACGCCATTGACTGCGACACACCGCCATTTCGGATAGCGTCTCTAACAAGCGATTTGGGTGATCACGAGGACCCCATCCGGGAAGGCGACACCTACCCACTCTGCTCAGTGGAGCAGTCAGGGTCTTCATATTTCGTGACCACGTTGTTGCTTGACCACCATGTGGTTTCACCAAACTGACGGTGGTCTCTGTATATAATGCTCGGTACGGTAAACGCTCAGCTGGCATAAGGAGTACGTGACCTAACCAACGCAAGCTATGCGCTGTGAGTAGTTGACCAGTTGATCGCGCATCCCGAGCGTTCCGGAATACGCGCCGGCGAACTGCCACATTGCTCACGCGATCAGTCCACTTAATGTGGGCTACTGGGCGGAGACAACGGTGGTCAAACATCGCAAGCTGGTTGATATCTTCCTTGTGAGCAGGCCACGTTTCCGAACCATAGAGCAAAACAGAACGTACACAAACATTATACACTCTTCCTTTCAGCGACAACCTAACGTCTTTCTGATGCCACAGATGACGCAGTTCGGCAAAGGCAACGCGTGCCTCTGCTATTCTCGTTGATATCCCATCAGTCATATTACATGCTTACGAGATAGTACTACCCAAGTATGTGAAACTGTCCACAATCTCAAGCGGACTACTTGTGATGAAAAAAGTAGGAATGGGAATGCTCCAGTCTTGAAGCAACACTTTGAACTTTAAAGGCGCAAACGCACTCCATACAAACCAGCCCGGCCACTCACCTTGTTCAGCATGGTTTGCATGTCTTCGGCAGAGGGGCTAAGTAGGACAGTGTCGTCCGCATACTCCAGATCAGTCAATCTAGCGCCAGGAAGAAACTCAACACTAAGCCTATTGGATTCGCGAAGCGTACCCTCCAGAATGTCGTCCATGACAAAATTGAACAGGAGGGGGGAAAACGGACACCCCTGACGAACACCACTGGAAGTGGTGAATGCCCGAGACAATTGTCCATAAACTCTCACCCTGCTTGCAGAGTAAGCATACAGCGATCGCAATAGATTCACGTATTTCCCTGGTACTTCCTTGCGAAGGAGAGAGCTCCAGAGAACGTTAAGGGCAACTGAGTCGAAAGCAGCCTTTAGGTTCAAAAAGACCACGATTGTCGGCTGTCTGTAAGAGCGCCTATGCTCAAAGATCCGTCGCGAAGTAAAAATGTGATCAACGCACCCCCGGCCGGATCGAAATCCTGCCTGTTCATCGCATATCTAGCTTTGTCTGGGTTTTGTGAGCCGACGTAAAATGAGGCAAGTGAGTAACTTGGACGTGACAGACACCAAACTGATGCCTCTGTGGTTGTCACATAGACATCGGGCTCCCTTTTTTAAAAAAAAGGGAATGACTGTTTTTAGGCACCAATCACGAAGCACCTCTTTAATCTCCCAGAACGTCTGGAGGAGTTTTGTCAGTTCTCATATCAACTTCTCCACACCATCCTTGACAAGAAAAGGAGGGAGGAGGTCTGGACCAGGAGCTTTATTACGCTTTAATAACTCGAGCTCTAAGACCACTTCTGCTTCCGACGGAGGGCCGTCTGGAACGCAATAACTGACCATTTGGGTCACGTCGTCCACATGATCTGGTTGAGGCCAGCTGAACTGCTCTTCAAAATGTTCAGCCCACTTGTCAAGTCGGCGCGATTGACTGGTAATAAGTGAACCATCTTTTTCACATACGGTTTTACTTACACCGACTCGACGGCCAGTACAACCACGGATCAGGGAATAAAGCTTTCTGCTATTCCCAGATAAAAAGGCTTCCATCTCTTGCGATTGTTCGACCAAGTAGTGCTTACGGTCTTTGGGCAAACTTTTAGTCAGCTTGCGTTTAGGTTCTCGACTGTCGTCATCATATTCAGAACCAGCTGAGATCGAGCGACGCTTGTTCATGGGATTTATCGATGCGACGGAAACCCAGTTCTGTCGCAACTGAACAGCTCCCTCGGAAAATACCTCTTCACAGCATGCTTTCGTAGCTTCGGCGATTTGTTCCCAGTGTTCGTTAGGATCACTCATCTGACTCGAACTGGGCAACTTCTTCATTAACGTCTCTTGGTGAGCGCTCTTCACACTCTCATCGCTTGGGTATCAGTTAAGCATCTTGCATTTACCAGCGTATGTTCTCTGGGCAAATGATGAAATAAAACGGGCAGGCACAACAGTCCAGGTGGTTGTTCCAAAAGGCACGACAGTCCTTAACAGAGTGGCGCCACCCGTAACTGACTGTTACATGATCCAACTGTGTCTACGGCTGAGAAGCACAAGGAGGTCTCCAAGTAACACAATACTTTTCCTGTGCTGGAATGCAGTGCTCCAAATATGGAGACCGTGTGATGCGCAATACATCAGCGATTCTCACTAATGTTTAGCTGCCACACAACCATGAAGAAATAAAGCAAGCCCTGTATAGGAAGAGAGAAAGACTTGACAAAAAGGGACGAGAAGGGAACTACCAAAAATCAGCTACTTCTACGTTCAAATATTCAACATCAGAGTGCCTACATTTTGCAAACAATCGAGCTGATTGGAAGTAAGGCGTTACCTGCAATACAGCCTCCTTACGATTTACACTGCCCCGCGTCATTAAGTGCACCCACTCCACGGACAACTCGACCTGTGTTTGGTATGGTATACGACTACCTACATTACATTACATTACCTAACCAGCAAGGTCAACTCAACGCGTCGGTAAAAGAAATGCTATCCTGATGTTAGTTTTTGTCGGCGTACTATGTCTCACTAGTTTAAAGTCGAGTCAAGAGAGACTATCATGCACCGTTCGACAAGTCCACTGTGACTATCAAGATGAACAAGACAACCTTTCTGCAATGTAGTTTCGGGTCTATGTATATACGTATATATGGAACACTACATAGGGCGGCGAACGCGCCATAACGTTTACGTCCTCGGTTCCGGGTCATACCTAAAC
Organism: Paragonimus heterotremus; assembly: GCA_013368495.1. Classification (NCBI taxonomy): domain Eukaryota; kingdom Metazoa; phylum Platyhelminthes; class Trematoda; order Plagiorchiida; family Troglotrematidae; genus Paragonimus; species Paragonimus heterotremus. The sequence goes on from LUCH01001599.1 coordinate 103,852, forward strand.
GGATCAGTAAAAGCGAAAAGGCAGTCACCATAAAACCTACCCTAAATTTGATGCGGTTTACGCTGAATGAGTTGTGTTAACCTATGGAGCTACTAGTTACTTCGCTGAAATAAGTGACCACGCACTACACCAACACGCAACACGAATATGCCGATCGAGTGCTTTGCTAAAGCCAACAGTAAATGGTTGCACGCCATGGCGCTTGTAAAAAAATGTATCCATGGCCAGAAACGCGGATATAGGACGGCATCGCATGGCGACGTCCCCATGCTTGTGCTGGTCTTCTCTTACTTTTCTTGCTAAATTAAGTGTTTGCGTGTTCGTTCAACGCACTCTAGGTTGTGCAAGTATGCTAGCCTAAAATAAAATAGATTCGCGATTCACTATCGGAAGACATGCAAGTTTACATGTGGCCTGCACACCAGCCTTGTCCCTAGACAGCAACAGTGGAAGTGAAGAAACTAAAATCAGAGCCGTGCAGTCAGCAGTTGGTATCACCGTCGTTGGGCCACCTAGGGCTACTGACCAGTCACTCTAACCAGCAAGCCAAGACATATGGTCTGATGGGATAATGGAGGGAAGCGAACCAACACATTCAGTCAAACCTCATGAAATCCGAAAGCAAAAAATAAATCAGCCATTCTGTTTACATAGCACAACGGGGGACCGCTAACATTTTCACACCAAGTCTCTCCTATGAAGTAGCGTGAGTCGTTATCAGCGAAAACAAGATCGAATCGATTGCACGCTTCTCTGCACTAAGACGACACTAATCCCTAGTATCATTCTACTGTAACTCGATAATGAAACACGAGCAAACCCGACCGAAAAACTCACCTTCAGACCTTGCCAGGGCAGATGTCCTCTCATGAAATACATGAAGACGTATCCTAAGGATTCGATGTCATCACGCCTGGACTGTTCAATGCCGGCATGAGCATTAATGCTGGCGTACCGCGCAGTCCCGGTAAGGTTTTTGTCCTCCCTGTATTGAATATGACCTCTTGTGCGATGATCCCTGAAGAAAAATGAGGTTCAGGACAACGGACGACTTACCTGTATTTTTTTGCTAAACCGAAGTCTACCAAGAACACTCTGTTGCAATGCCGACCGATACCCATGAGGAAGTTGTCGGGTTTTATGTCGCGGTGTATAAGGCTTTTATTGTGAACGTACTCAATGCGCCAAAGCATCTGCTCGGCAAGAATGAGCACTGTTTTCATTGTGAAACGCCTTCCACAAAATGTGAACAAATCCTCCAAACTAGGACCAAGCAGATCCATAACCATTGCCCTGTACCGATTTTCTGACCCATCACTACCATACCAGTGAACACGGGGTATGCCAATAGCATTCTGCAGACAAAACATAGAAGAACGCAACGCACGGTACCTGAATAATCCTATACACTTTGCTTTCATAAAACAGCTGGGGGTGTCGGGCAGTGTTCGCTTCCAATTTAATAGCCACCTCTTCCCCGTTAATGATATTGTGTCCGAGGTAAATGTCACCAAATGAGCCTGCGCCAATCTTTCTAACCAGTTTCCATTTGCCCCCAACTATATACTCTTTATGGGACAGATCAGGCAGCTGCTTAGAGAAATCTGTCGCGGGCACCAGAAACGCCATTTCGGCGATTAGCGACCTTCAGTAGGGCTTTATGACCGCAGCCAATTTTAACAAAAACCTTTGTTATGATGTACTTATAGAATTTTGCCTATGAACGAAAGTTATTCAGTTAGATTTATATCCCATACACATTTCTCAAAAGTAAGTTTTGAGGATGGACAACATTTTACTTAACTGAGCACGTAACGAATCCCGAAATGTGCAATTGCCAGTGGTCACGTTGAGTGTTGCGTCTAAGATGTTGGATAGACTATAATGTTGTCCCACTCGCCAATAAAAATAAACTGTTGGTTGAGCACTATAGCTTTTTTATTTTCACTGCCTGACGTCTTTAGAGATTAGCATTTCGTCTTCAAATAAGTCTAAAAAGTGTAGAAAAGTCTACTCACATGAGCGGTAGATATATTGACCCATGGGTACAGATTCGAACTTGTTCATAGTCTAGGTGGAATAAGTGACGGTTCCGCATTACAGGGAACCTGTATAGGACGGCAGATACACCACAAGAAGAAGCATTGCAGTGGTAGTCTATTCTTTTGGAAGAAAGTTGGGCTGTTGTGGCGGCTGACATTCTTCGTGAGCTAATTTGAGTGTGTTCATGGAGATTGGTGGCGTGTGACCTCTGAAACGATCAGTGGTCGAGATGCTATTGTTCGTGCGGGATAGTGAACGCTAATCTGTGGTCTATAGCGACTATGATACTGTTTTTCATGGTGGCGTTCCATTATAAAATTTCGGTGATCTTACCCCTCCAACCACCCTTATTTTAACCAAGCCCTAGTAGCATACTTAGTCGGTCGACCGACTATCGAGTGACTATTGAGTGTCTAACGTTAGTCACTCGACAATATCACTGATAAAGCAATTTCGACTTCACTGTTTGTAACCTTGCGAACGAGACAAATGGGAATGACGCGGACTGCATGTTCAAAACTCAATTGCTATCGGTTTATTTTTGTTTAGTCACACTATCTGGCCACTATTTCTTGGGCGCGGCTTCAAGTTAGTCGGCCATTTGTAATCTGGGCTGTAGGTGTGTATTGTGTGGAGAATTGCAGACGGTGGGTTTCCGTTCTGTTGACGAACAGGATGTTCTTGTTGATTTCACTGAAGTGGCATATTGTCGTATTTCTAATATTAACTGAGATATTTCATTTCCAGTTGCATTCCGAGAACTTGTATAAATGGCTGAAAATTGTACAAGTTCACTTTGCATTTTGATGGTCCCTCAGTTATGACAGACTATTGAGTGTTTGATTTAATTGTTCGGCCTGATATTCTCGTTGATTGTATTGAAGTGACATATTATCGTATTTCTAATATTAACTATTATGTTCCATTCCCAGTTGGATTCGGAATGTCAGGCTGTTTTCAAAATGCCCACCGATGGATACAGAATGTACGGAACGCAGTAATTGAAGCGATGGCAGAAATGTCAATTACTAGAACTTCCTTAATTTTCTGAACATGATGTACATTTCGTGTTCTTCCATTACAAGTCTATTTCCCACAACCGTTTGTTTCAAAATTTTTCTCATATTCCGATCCTGTTGTGCGAAGGCGTGATTTCGTAGGAAATTAGCTTGAAAATAAGATGTCTTCGTTAGTCAGGGCCTTGGGGATTTAAACCGACAGGTGTTCGTAACGAAATAAGTGCCACGAAAAAATTTCCCGTCGACCGACTAACGAGTGACTAACAGATTCACAGTTATCGCACCCGTTAGTCACTCGTTAGTCGGTCGATAGTCACTCGTTAGTCCTCGATAGTCACTCGTGCTACTAGGGAGCTAAAAACACGGTTCGCTTCGCACCTAGCTTGCTTGCCACGTTTTCTCCGTGTATTCCGTCTTCGAAAATCTGTCACAGTGCACGTGGTCAGCGCGTTGAATCTTTATTTTCAGGTTCGTACGTGTTTATGTAATTGTCTCGCATTGTGCTGTCAAGGTGTGTAAGCAGCTTACAAACGATTCAAGTCACGAATTATTTTCTGTTCGACAAGTTTTTCCCCACCACATGATTACAACTTAGCCCATCCAGCCCAGACTAACATCTTGCCGGTTATATGCCCAGTGTCTCTTAACATCGCCGTAACAAGCAGTGTGGCATGAAGGTGGGGCCCGGAACTCAGTGTGACATATGCGATAGATGGCATCATCAGTCCCGTGTAGAGTTTTCATTATTTTGTGTTTCATTTTGCTAAAATTGCGAAACTGTCGCATCAGATCACATCGTACATTTTCGTTTGATCTGCTTAAAAACAACGCAACACGCGCGCGTCTTGGATTTGAAGATGAGTGTTGCTGTTTTTGGTTTCTGGTTCTGTTTACGTATAGTAGTTGACTGTTGACTAACCGTATGCTGTTCTACTAGTGTCGTGTAGCATATAATTTAGATACTGCCATAACTAACTCCTGGCTACAGCGACTCGCCACTGTTGCAAAGTGGTCAAACGATCCATTTGCAGCATGTGAACCAAGTTCGTCAGTGTAAGAGACCATGCACTGCAATGTTTTGGCTGCAACACATGGTTTCATATTTATTGACCTGGCGTTTCTCCACAGCTGTATCACGCACTCAGTGCAGCCAATCTAGACTGCATTCAA
>LUCH01001600.1:9805-91408 GCA_013368495.1 Paragonimus heterotremus
ACACCTACTGGTCTTATTCCTTCGGGTTTACACCGGATAGGTGGTGTGTGAGTGGAACCACAAGTGGTGCAGCGCAGGGTTGGTCATCAGCCGGACTAGCTCAGAAGCGCCGGACGCTACTGCAGGTCTCTCCGAAGAATGTGTCGGATTCTTTACCAATAAGACTAGGTCGTCAGTGTCAGATAAACTGCTGACTACTGGTCTCCAAGCTGATGCCTAGATAGAATCGGCACTTCGTTCATTGTTGCGATAAATAGCAGATGAGATCGCGGTTTCCTCTGGTGAACACAGGGTTGATATCGGAGGACACCATTTTTAATTATGACAAATGACGTTTCCGTAAGAATCGAATATGTAGGGTACAAGAGACGGGGAGAAATCGGATGCCTGGACTGACCTATTGATTCAGTTCTGTGAAGTGAAATCACTCTGGACACGTCTGTGACAGCTGCTGGGAGGTGTTGAACGAGAAGTCCGGAACAATGCGTGAAACAATGTGGGTTATTTAATACAATTATCACGGTGTAGGTATACAAGCGCGAACTCCGGTGACCGATGGATATTTTGTTCAGCGAATGCAGTTATCAACGTAACTGACTGGTCTGTTATACTTGTTGTCAAGCTTAATTTGGCCGTTTATATCCGGCACTACTTTGCGGATCGATACTGCCTCGTGCCACTTCATTCGACTGGTGAAAGCTAACTAGCAGGTTGCAAGAGGTCGGGTTGGTTTGAGCTAGCCGAAGCGTTTCAGGATCTAAAGAACAGCAGTGGAATTTAACACTGATTTCGACATGATTCCAATTTTGATAAATTTATTGGCTATCGCTGCAAGCCTTGTGCTAACAACACTGTCCGGTCTGAACTGGTCAAGTAATATTGTAACGAAAAGTCGTATAGTAAAGTAAGATCTTTTTTGTCCAGTTCAAACAATTCCAATCAACTCACGCGCTCATACCGACGAGCCGGAATTCCAGTCCATCACGCAGCAAGGTTTCCTCCTAGACTTCGTGTGCATTTTTGCCGGATTCTATGCGTTTCATTGATGTTGTCGGTCGTTGATTTTTGCCTACTGTTTCTCGTCTGTTGACCGGATTTCGTTGAGTAATGATTGATTCGGTCGTTCGTGTTGTTCGCAATCTACCTGCTTTGAGCTTTGATTATATTTCATTATCGCGCCAAGATATTCCACCGAGTGTTGGAATAACCACTTCTCGGACTTGGTTATCCAGCACAATGTGATGACCTTATAATTATCAACCTCTTTTGGAACTATCTTTAGTCATAACAACGGGGTCCCCAATAACTATCGTACTCATCCAAACAGCACCACTCGAACGCCAACAAGAAACTCGACAGGTTCTCCCGTTAGGTTGATCCACACTTCTAAAGTGACAAATTCCAGTCCATGCTAGATGTCCAGCCTGAAACAGGTCTCCATCCCGCGACGGTAAGAACAGTTTTTGGTTGGATCAGTGCCCTTCATGCACCGTTTGAACGGACTGACTAGGTAAATACACTATGAAGAAAAATTTAAAACAGTTCATTCCTTTCAGGGGTTTGAACAAAAGTAGACAAAGTTGGTTCATTTGTGGGAATAACCTAAGTCGTTTATGATTACAGGCTGTTGTGTAAGATATGATACTAGTATTGAAAACTGAGTCCTGGTTCCTGATTCTCACGTAGTCACTGCTCTTGGATGAAGTTATTTGTTCAAAATTGTATAGTAAGGCAACTTTGCATGCTACTTAGACCACATCTTAGGCAGTTTTGAAGACAGGAAAAATACATGTGCATTTCTTGGTTCTGAAATGAAACCAGCCCAACTTATCGTCAGCTAGGTACAGCGAAATGGATGACTACTCTCTGCTTCTAGACATTCTGGTTATCCGAAGATTGGATGGCTTCTGTCTAGTGTACGACTTACGTCCGGACGAAGTTCGTCCTGTCTGTAAGACAGCAAGTAACAGACTGTTGAGAAATTACTACGGGTAAGCAAATGAAGCAACAAACTGGTCAAGTTCACTATCAGCTTCACTACGACAGCAGTAATAAACCTACACACGACTGTTCCTGAACACAACACTGGTTGATGTCTCTGGGTAGCAAAAACTTCAACGACTCGTAGTGTTCCGTCTTATGATGCTGAGAACAGAAAACTAAAAGCGGCTGACGGATTACATTGATGTTGTGCCGTTAAAATATGTAACGGACAACGCAAACTCCTATTTTGTGTGTGCATCTGTGACGTGGTGTTTATGTGTGATCTGACAGTTGATCCGTTTCGAGTATGCACAGCGACTTGAGTTCGCAACTGACGTTCAGTCTTGCTTAGGTAGGATGCTCTTCATGCACATCGATATGTGTAGATGTGCTAGTGGAACCCGTATTATCTAGAAGAACGTACTTCTTGTTGGTTCGTCGAGTACAGCCGAAACCCGAAATTTTCACAACTGGTTCGCCTTACAATTAACATGGTTGTCATTATGTTGCTTATTAATATTTAAATTATATGACTCAAATGCTGTGTTTCTTGCGCATAGCATTGAAATCCGGAACATTTTAAGCAAGGTGACTGGAAACGCAGTACTGTAAGTTCTGGTGATGCATCCAGCCACACGACGCTAAACTAGTTGACACATACTATCATATCCATAGGGGAGAATAAAGATCACCGGCATTTTGGGAAGGCTTCTGTTTGGTGTTCGACGTCATGGGATGTTTACATTTTTCTCTGAACGGCTTAAGACAACCATTCAGCTATGTAGTGGTCTGCAGAGAAATTAATATTTCTTCAGTGGTGCCCGTACAAATGCACCTGGCTTTATTGAACAACATGAGCAGCAAAGTCGGGTTACATAGGCATAAAACGAACCCTATCAAAATGTAGCCATTAACATGCTGTTATATAAATGATCTATTGCAGACACTCGCGAAAATACAGAAAACAGTCGTACTACATCGACCTGCGTTTAATCAAATTCTAACGGGAACAGGATGTTTCAGGTATAGTAGAATCTTAATACAAACGCTTTTCCACAGAGTGCAGCGAAAAGGCATCTAATAAAGCACAATGTTTTCTGTCCAACACGCTTGTTACTAAGCCACACGCGCGCTAGCAATCTTGAATCCCAATTCCAGCCCACAATACCCTCCGGTTTCCATCCACACGTCGTGTGCACTTCTGCTCGGTTTACGTGTGTGATCGGCGCACTCTATCCGGGGGTTTTCCGCTTGCTATTCCTCATCCGTTGATCCGATTTCGTTGAGCGACGGATCGTCCGGCCGCTCGTGTTGTCCTCCGTCTACCCACTATGGGCTTTGACCGTACTCCACGACCGTGTCGAGATATTCCTTTGAGTGTTAGGATAATCGTTCGTCCGATTTAGTCATCCATTCTATTCTGGCTGCCATGACTCACCCCCCAGTCGGACCCGGTCGAGCGATGACTCATCCGGTCGCCCACGCCGTCCTCGATCCGCTCGCTGTGGGTTTGTGAACGCACTTCCCTCGTGCGTTGAGGTATTCCACTGAGAGTTGGAAAAGGCACACCACCTACCTGACAGTCCATCACAAGAGCAAGTAAGACAATCCACCGCTGACATATACTCCCGATATGAGTGGATGTCGCTACGACTTATTAGGAAATACAACAGTCATGAGGATATACTGTATAGCGAACAAGCTCGTTTCCACTGATTCATCATCAGACTAAATAGATCACATTTATATCACACATGTTGCAGGAAAAACATGAATCGTGTAAACAGGGAACGGGTGGCTAATGCGGTCACTCAATTCAATGTCACACTGCATCAAATACCCACTTGAACAGTGGTTCTTGACAGGTTAACAGGGTGGGGAATAGCCAGGGAAGATCCACCCGTTCCCTGTTTGCTCCCTTCATGTTCCCCCCATTAAAAATACAACAGTATTTGCTCCTTAAAAATACGGACGACGGAAGTGCCAAATAAGTCTGTGTTTAGAACACCTATTCCTATGTGAACAACAGTTAGTACTCACGAGGAAACGTCTAACGGACGTTACGTCTGGCACTTATAACGCTGTCAGCTTATGCAGAAGAAGACACATTGGGACCTGTTGTGGAACTCTCTACCGTGCTAGCTTGTGTATCCACTAACAAATAACGATATATCCAAGACAGTCAATGAAAAGGTCAAGTCAATGGTTTGCATCTTTACTGTTGGGATTGGTGTACAAGCTTAATGCAGTGGTGCTCGTCTGGACCGTGTCATGTCCTGTTCATTTGGGTTGTTCTCTCTATTCCTATCCGGATCTAACTGCGTCGTACGTGCCCGTGTATCGACCGCGCTGAACCACATCGAGTTGGAGCGTCCCAATTGGTTGAGTGTGCAGACGTTGACTGGTTACGTGGGTGCGTTCGAATGTGGAAGACTGTTTTCGGGTTGATGAACGTGTGGACGCACTGCATAGGTTAGGACAGTGAGCATCAGTTAGGCTAGACGGCTTGTCACGTGATGGACGTGTGAGAGTGCGAGGCGAGCGTTACAGGCTCCATTAGCCCTTTTGTTTACTCGCAAGCAGTCCGTATTTCTCACCCCATTTTTTGTACGAATACTCGCGTAACGTCAGTTTAAGATACACAGGTAAGACAGATCGATAAGTGACTAGTACAACTGAACCTGTTCCCAACCTGATGGGAACACAAATAGGAATGTATGGAGCCCGTATAAAAGTTGACGGGCAATATCCAACGTCATTACTACCGAGGTTTCATCTTCATTTCCGTCCGTCTAACCCATTAGAGAGTGATATTCACTCTGTGGACCATCGTCTCATAGTCTTAAACGGAGAACATGTCCACACGTGTTCGGAACGTGCAGTTTTAATGTGAAGAACTTCACATGGTTTGCATACGTTTGTCGTTTTATTAGGTTCAATAAAAGAGTGAATTGTTTTAAACATAACATTTGTTCAGTAATCTAGCTTTCAGCTCAACGGACTTGGAGATACGAAAACAGGAGGCCAACAAATGTGAGTAGTACTTAACAAATATGCGTGATATATTTTTTGCTCATTAAGCATCTAACCGAGAATACAACTGTAGCATACAGCTTGCATCAGAAAGTTGCTCAGTCGTAAGAATGACCACGTCGGGGAGACGAAGTATACGGACAACTCAGAAAAGAAGGAGAAAAACTATGGTGTACCATTGAACAAGCTCGGTTGACAATGTGCTTTATCCATGGTGTTACAATTACAGCGTGGTCTTCGTATTTTTTTAGTGGACGGAGAAAGAAACAAACAACAGGGCCATTGCTTTGTTGGAATTTGCATTTTCTTGTTATAAGAAAGTTTATCGGAGTGTGTTATGAATTGAAGTCACTCCTACTGAGCACAGGTTTCCGTTGTCCCGGTAAACGTACTCTTTAGTGGGGGTACTGTGTAGTTTGGGGCACGCTAGTTACCAAAATCGCCCGGCTGAAGATCGTACTATCACTGTAGTTAATCTTTGATGGGATAGTCATTTTCAGGCACAAAACCCACTGTCTTGCAGCATGCAGTCGACGCCACATAGTTTATGTGATTCTTTCCCAGACAATTTACTTGGTAGATTTTTTCACTGAGTAAATACGTTGCATAATGGCCTGGAAGATCAACCTGAAAGACTTCCGTCTTTTGGTTCAATTTCATTCACAAGACTGCCATCAATATTATGGGAATCAACCCTATATGACCAGAAAGTCAAACCACCTGGTATCAGGTGATTTAACCGTAAATAGTAAACAAAATGGCACTCTGTTAGACGTCTTAAGGAATTGTTTTTTTTTCTCAGTATCAACAAGAAAGACGGCGGTTATTTTGACATTCGTGCTATTGACGAATTAAACCGAATTGTGTTTATGTCTGATGTGACAACATTGTGAGCATACAGCACGCCGTCATCTGCGGCCACCATGGAAGTAAATCAGTGTTATATCACCTGCATCCATCGACTCCATCTCACATACCCCGTTATCTCCTTCGGGTAGTCCATATGGAAGCGATGGACTGAGATACATAAGGAACTTGTGCATTGTGCGATGGTTGTTCACAAGGTTTTTGAATTTGACTATCATCTGGACGACTTTTACATTCAAACTTGTACATATACCTGATCCTACATCTATACACTTTGGGTACAAAATTTAATGTTCGTCAATACTTCGCGCAGGATTTTATGGTTTTCGAGTGAAAATACCGAAATTAAAAACTGACCTATCATACACTTTTCAAAGTTCGCAAAGTCTACTACCCAAGGAAATCAGGTAGAGGCTGTACACAAAGAGGAATGCCATTCATTTAAGGAAATCAAGCGTTCGGCTGTTCAGTTCCACTTGTTAAACAGACCTGGTTACAAACAGTCACTTTCAACGCCTGTGAGGGTAACCTTAAATGAAACTACTGGTCGTGTGGAGGGGATAATGGCATTAGTTAAATATATGAGCGTCCCCACGGTTAAAGACACTCTGTCATGTCGAATCAGTCATGAACGAGATGTGTACATATTTGTTACCCAAAATTCTATCATCGGACATTAAACACGACCAAACTCATTGTTCAGAGAAAAATTTTGAGCAAATGCCGCCGGATAGTAATGAGTTCAGGCTGCACTCAGTCACCGGAGGAAAATATAAAAGAATAAATTAAAGAATTGGAACACAACGACTACTGCAGGCCAGGAAACTCAGCGGTCAGAATAATGTCTGTAATAGTATATCCACCCCTTTTTATGATACAGAAGGTCTGGTGTCATATGACTGCGTGCCTCACAGAGTAACAGTCACAGATGTCGCCTATGCCGGTTCACTCCGGCGTCGGCGCTGGTATTCATAAACGTCGATTCCACGAAGTTCTCACTCGATCTAACCTTAGACTTGCTACCTATTCTCATCGTTTGCTTCTAAATCTAAAGTGCCATTTAAAAAGTGACCATTTCCCTTCCGATGAAGAATGGGAACCAGGCAGGAAACATTGGTTGAACAGACATGACAGAAACCTTCTTTCGATAAATGCAAAACCAAACCTGGCGCAGTTCGTGAAGACCACCGGAAGACATAATTGTCGACTCACAATTTAAGCACCACTGTAGATTACGCGAAAACCTTTTGGAACGCCAATCGTACCATGCGACTAGTAGATTTCTGTTGTTTCAGGGCACTATCTCTGACCCAACCGAGTAGCTACAAGCACACGGTTGTCGAACAGATTCGACAGGACGGTTTTTATCACCCAAGACGACCTGGCAAACAGGAAGTACTGTACAGGTGATTATAGCTTAATTTTTAATTCGGTGGTTGCGACAACCATGAGTGACGAACTTTCACTCTACGATCACACAGTGGTATGTATTACTAGTGAGCTCTGGCAGGAACAAAACTGGAAGCTATTACATCTTTCTATCCTAGGCTTGCTGGTAATTCTATCGAAAAAGTAGTATCCGTGATTACAAGTGGGTATCACTCCGCGTGTGACAATTACGAAATCAACCTGTTTCAGGGTCGTCAAATCCCCTGCTGAGTAGTGGCACAATCCGGATATTTTCACTCGTAACATTGCCGAGCTGCTGATTCTACCAAACTGAACACTTACTACGTGCTCTGTACGGCCAAATCCGTGGTGTCTGCACAAGTACGCTTTTCAAGTTAAGGCAAAAGTCTGAAGGTTGAAACAACCACTTTCGCCGACTCAATTAAAATCATGTTTATGAACGTGTTTTTAATGGTTATGAGTGTTTTTCCTTGTAACTGTCTCTTCACGGTATGGCTTTGAACTAGCTTAAGTTAGATTCACGCTGTAGCTTATTTACTCAATCGATGCTGACAGCCTCAAAACATCGGAATAATTTGAAGAAGCTTTCAACCTATTGGTAGATGTACCGGACTATTAGGCAATCAACCACAGCGATATATATTCAAAGAAGTGTCAGTTGGCTAGGCTAGCCTAAAGCACCGTATGTAAATGTTATGTACACCTGATTGGTGAATAGTCAACTTCGATTGACAGCAGAAACTAATCATGTAACATCAATCAAATTGGCGATGATAATTGTAATAGTAGGGATGTTGAGTAGTTGGGAATTTGGTTAATTTTTGGTTAAACATCACTCACATTTGATCGCAGAGTTCGCATTCAGGTAGACTTTCCAGCCAACCTTTTTCAGAAGAAGTAGTAGACTCGAGGTACGTTCTCATTAGAGCTCGTCAGTAGTGCATATTCTTGCCACGGCTGGGACAAGAACTCAAACCACACTTTCACGAAGCAACCGTGTTGACCACTGTGCCATTGACCTCAAACTGGGCACAACCGAATTATCATATATGGAAACTCGACCACTTTCGCTTGCGAGTAATGAGCAGATTGCCCAGTAGTCTCAAGAGGAGACACAGTTACTGTCCTGTTGATTCTAATCGGTAACTCTGCGATTTTGACTTCCTAGACAGGTCGAAGTCTCCGAGCTCATTAAACCTGCTAGGCGATGATATGTACTACTGACGAGCTCTAACAAGAGCGAAACTCGAGCCTAGTGCTTCTTTTCCAATGGAGTCGACTGGTAAGTTTATATGAATGCGAACGCTGTGAGCAAATATGAGTTTGTTTAACCCAAAAATAAAAATGTTGCCGGTACTAAGGATATAAAAAAAGATTTTTGGGCAGGATGATCGCAATGTGTGTACTTTTGGAAAATTATCGATTAAAGTTAAAAGTAAGTTCTCTAGCAAGATGTCACATAACGGCAGCAAGGTAGGCTGGTTGAAGATAACGGTTTGAAGTTGAACCTGCATATTTTATGGCGAATTTTCAAATTCGTCTACTTGGTTGGCATCCCTCTAGGTATCTGTTAATCCCTTGTGGATCACCAGCCATTCCTACTCAATGCAAGAACATTGGATGGGGGTCAATGATGATGAGGAAAATGCCTGCAAATATCGGAGAAGTGTTGTGCAGTAAGACGCACATTATACCCTGTCGACAACAACGTGTTTGGGTTGAAAAGTTAGACGGCAACCTGATGCCATAACTCGACTGTGCTCATAGATGAAGTATGAATTGTGCTGCAGACTGACTCAGTCTTTCCTATGGTTCGCAAAAATTTTGCCTTTGATCTAAGAGTCAGGTGGTTTATTTTCCATTTTGCTCTGTGTATTTACATTTGGTTTTATTGCTGATAGGGCGGTGTAAAAGTGATAGTGTACGAAATGACGGACAAATGCGAAAAACAGTACCAGGAACTGAAACAGATTTGTTCGGTAAGTCCACAAAGGTAGTGAATTAAATTTCGGTGTGCCACATGAGATTGTAAACAGACTGACGTTAGATCATTTGCTGCTACATGTTGCCAGAAAGTTGTACCGAAGATGGGTGCATCAAGACGAAAATTCCTAGATGAACGAATGGTAGAGAGGAGTTATAAAGAGGTTGCAATACCAGAAAATAACTGTTTATAACAGTCACTTATGTACAAGGAATAGCTTACGATTTTTACAGTGCGCCTGACACATTTACGATCTTTCTGATGCAATTGCCATCTTGGCCCGATGTACATTTTGCTAGTTTTCCTTCTTTGTTCATGTGTGTATGAAGCCAGAAACATGATGTACAAATCTGAACATTTACACGTAAAAGATCGGTGTCATTTTTCGTTACAGCGCTTTCCAACTTTACACGACTTTACAGGAGAGTCGATACCACACTTCATGTAAAGGCGGCGCACGACTGTCATACAGCCGTAGAAGGCAACAAGTCCTCTTCATTGTTAGTGCTGTATCTGGATGTGTTGATATCAACAATGACGGTGTTCATTTCCAATGTAAGGTACATTATGTTTACGTTCAAATTAATATCCAAATCAAAGTCTATGTTGAAGCTATCAAGGCGGATCACTTCACCAAAGGTTCGGGTGAATACTTTGAATATAATTCGCGCTTTTTGCTTTCAGTGAATGTCTTCGGCCGACCGTGCCGAGCTATCTGTTTTATCGAAGCCGGTATACCTGAATCAATTAGGTCTTGCTAAAGAACTGAGAACCCCCAACGCTTGTGCAGAAACCTGAGCTCAGTTGAGGATAACAATCTCCAATTCCTACCTGCCTTTCTCCATTTCAATCCATATGGAAAGGTGAAGCAACAACGTTGCTGTGTACGATGTCTTGCAGATCTTACATGTGTCCCGAATCAACGGTAAGACTATCAGTATTATCTGATAATAAGTGAACCAAGTTGATCAATTTTAACTTCGTCGGTGTCTTGTGAGTTGCAATAGTTTGAACAGTGTCCGCAAATAGTGGAAATTTTTTTACAAAGGTTACCGTATCTGCCCTTCAAATTTAAAAACCTTCTGTTTCTGCAAACTTGCTGCCACTGAGGATTTTCTGGCGCACTAGCAGGTAGTTATTAAATACCGGTAAAAACTACATGTACAACAGCAAACATTTCAAACATTACTATTGAGTACAGTTTTCAGTCCGTCAGTTCCATCATATTCGTGAGGAATAAAAATGTCTTTCTCTTCTCTCTCAGTCTGCTTCTTAAGCAATGTACATCTTTGTGAGTGCGGGCTCGGTTGGAAGAAAAACTGATAAAAGAGTTCAGGTTCATCTTCATCCACCCAACCGAATATAGCTAATCAATGTTACTTCGGCCAGTAGGTTGCCCACTAGTGGTAGTCAACACGACCATTTTTTTACCCGGTAAATTTACGTTTAGTATTTTGGGAACATCGCTCATTTTCGTTCAGCCCCATCAAACAGAATAAAAGCAGCAAACATTGACATAACTGAATGGTTAGCTGCAGGTTACCCCCTATTGTTCATTATAGGAAGCACAATGTTCAGTTTAATCTTTATAATGAGAATTCCTTTGTAGGAGCTTTCGTTATAATGAACTTTGTTGCACACTTTTTATTAAGGTGGGATATTTGGATCAGTTGTCATCTTTTTTATAGCAACCATTTCGTTATATCGATTTTTGGTATGGCGATGCTCAGCCCTACTGAACTTTCAACTTTTCACACGGATTTTCACCCGAAACTTCTATTCTGGCAAATTAAAACTAAAATTAAAATAGATGTCCTGGAAACGTTCTTAGGTCATGCAAAGATAGTTCGCTTTCTGAATCTTCACCACTGTTCTACTGTCATTCCGAACTACGGAGAGCACTCGTTAACAGTTGAAACAGAAGCTCGTTGTCTACGCTACGAAGCCAGTGGCTTCATAGCTCAGCTGATAGAGCGCTTGCCGCTTTTGGGCATGGTGTTTCTGTCGCTGGTTCGAATTCAGCGGAAGTCTAGATTTTTCGCAAATGGATCTCTTCTAAAATATATTTGTCACCAGAACATCCAGCGTATTCTTAAAACGATTTTTCCACAGAGATTGTCAAAGTAGGTTAAGCATGTAGGCGGTCTTATCTCCACTGTTCTTAATGGTGGAAATGTGAAAATTTGTTTGCATTGATTAATTAAACTTTCAGCAAACTTATATTGACAGTTAGAAACTGGCTACCGGATACTGAGTGTATCTGAACTAACTCCCATAAAACTTGCAGACGATAACCACTGAGGTCCTTCCCTGTGTTTCTAGTCCGATATATATTAATTTGGTGGACTTTTATCGTCCTGCGTTAAGATTCCAAAATATGTAATTTATTCAGTAAGTTACTACAACCACTTGTTAATCTTTCATGTTTTTCGTATGTAACTAGAGATCAGCACAGGTGGACGAAACGATAGGAAACGAGCAATACTCGCTCTTGTGTTACAGTCAAAATTGCTTCTGTTTATCAAGAACCTTATGCAAATGTGCAAGGGTAAGCAGTGAGCGGTCGTTAGAATAATATATGATTTTTCACGACTACTCACTGTCACGAGAATATATGTTGTCTGCACTCGTTGTGGTCATTGTTGCATCCTTGCAAGTCTGGATGGTCTGACCCAGTTGGAAAACTTGGCCTTTTTAGAATTCGAACACACGAAGACTCAGCACATTTGCACACTTAAAGAATCGAGCTTCTACAGTTCCGCTTAGTTGGCTAACTCGGTGTGATTTATGGAGTCCACCAACCAGGTCATAGCAACAGTGATGCTAGTTTTAAGGACAGTGGGGTCAGTTTGTGGCGTGATGCGTTTCTCAGGCCACCTTAAATCAATATTGCTTACTCATGTACTATCTGTTTTAGGCTGGTCAGTCCGCCACGTATTGATTGACTCGAGTGCACTGTGGATGATAATGCACGAAAAAATGATTTGCATGCTATCCGGGCCAAGTTTTAGCACCTGTGCTTCGCTGGGACCTTCGATACTCTGTCTTTGGTTTGGACAAATTCCTCCCATCAACGAAGAAGCAGCCAACGTCCTCTACATGACTGAACCCTACCAATATAAATGAAAACTGAATGAAAAACGATGGCTGCTACTGAACACAGTTGATGTAGGATGGAAAAACTGGGGCTTAAAATTATACACAGATGTCTGGAAGGATCCGAAATTGAGGACAGGTTACACCAGGCAGTATTTTTGTTGCAGTTAGTACATGTTTTACGGTAACGAGTTAAAGGTAAATCAACAAATTATCCATGAGGCCTTCTACTGTGACATACCAGGTGCTCTGGAAAATGCAGACAGTACTTCGACTTCAAACCGGATAAAGACTGAAGTAGACAATACGTTCAATGAGTAGCACCTATTCATTGTTCACACGAAAGGTAAAACAATGTGCCTTGTCTTGGTCATCTTTTAACCCGGTTTGCACTTTGGTTTGATGTTATTGTGAGTTGTGTTTGTTGCTTCCGCCGGAACCTTTACGACATCCCCAGCACTGAACTCAGTATCCCCTAGACCACAAGTTAGCCTGTTTGTAACTGAAAAGGTGTCTGAATAATTTGGTATATGTGTTAAAACTGACTCGATCAAGGTGCCAACACATGCTCTCATCGAAACTTCCCTAACCCTGGTAGGGGAACCACGTGACATAGAGATTGGAACGATGGTCGTACGGCCTTCCTCTTCAATCCATTCGGTGGTTTGGCAGTTCCCTCAGTTACTGACGCTGTAAACAGCTGTGAAGACAAAAGAAAGCTCGCCTACTCTTGATGCTGTTTAAACAGTTTCGGCACACAGTACGATAGTACTCCTGAGCGAAATAGGCACAGAATGAAACGCCAAAAGAGGGGATTTCTCCATCAAGGGTTTGAAATTTTTGTTATCACATTTATAGACGAAATATAACTTTGTATGTGTGTCACGCTAATCCTGAACCTTCATCTCGAGAATTAAGCCTACAGAGTAAGAGCTGCCACGATTGCATGCCCAAAAACCGTAAGATGCACGTAACAGGCTACTGTTGCAAGAATTATGTTTACAAATTGCATGTTCACAAAATCATGTACAGTAAACTCCGTTAAAATTGCATAATCAAGTAGCTTACCGAATATGATTGCTGCAAAACTGTTGCCAGTATTTTTTGCTATTTTGCATCCCAGATAACTGCTGATTTGAGGCATAAACAGAACAATAAACTTTCTAACGTTACACTAAGGTTAAGTGATTTGGGCTGCTGAGTATCTCACGAGAAGCTCAGCTTTTGCTGCAATCCTCGCCAATACAAAGCTGCCATTTCATGCTGTTCGCAAAGTAACCCGGATAGTCAGCGTGAGAAGGCTCCACGAATCCTTACAACGAACGTACAAAGGACCGTATCGCGTTCTTAATCTTTCGGACAAACATTACAATTTAGACGTCGGTGCATCTCGGAACGACGTATCGATCGATCGTCTCATCCCGGCGCGACTACTGGAGGAATCTACTCCAATTGCCTCGGACACACTACCTGAAACAAGTTCGTGTAAAACTAAATCCGGCCGACCACTGCGTTTTCCGGATCGACTTGTGGTCGCTGTTTAACCGAAACTTCACAGCTGGTGGGCGGCTACGTAACCGTTGTCTCGCCTTCTCACGCGGCCGATCACGTGACAAGCCGTCCAGCTTAAGTGATGCTCATTGTCCTAACCTATGCAGTGCGTCCACACGTTCATCGGCCCGAGAACACTTCCACATTCGAACGCACCCACGCAACCAGTCAACGTCTGCACACTCAGCCAATTGGGACGCCTCAACTCGATGTGATTCAGTGCGGCCAATACAGGGGCACACATGACGAGGTTAGACCCGGATAGGAATAGAGAGAACAACCCAAATGAACAGGACATGACACGGTCCAGACGAGCACCACTGCATTAAGCTTGTACACCAATCCCAACAGTAAAGATGCAAACCATTGACTTGACCTTTTCATTGACTGTCTTGGATATATCGTTATTTGTTAGTGGATACTCAAGCTATCACCGTTAAGAGTTCCGCTACATGACACCGTTCATGAGGTACACGAGATCGCGAATAATCGCTTCTCAGTGCCGAGTATGGCCATCTTAGAGGTGCAATCAAACCGTTTACCATAACTTATTTTGGCAAATGGTTTTCTGGCATCTAAACAATTAGTATCGTTAGATCGTTCAAGTCGTTGTATCTTTAACCACGAATGGGTCGGACCTGGTTAACTCTCACCATCAAATACTAGCTTCCTAACCCCATGATAGTCTACCAGCTGACGCCATTCAATGTGTGTCACTGAACGTAATGGTCGATCACTAGAAGGTGATTTACGTGACGTGATTTGCAGCTGTATAAAGATTCTGTTCTTACGGCCATCCTATTCACATGCACACAAAAGGATGGTTCTTTGTCGTTAGATATTAACTCGAACTGTGTAGGTCTTATAAACCTTGGGAATGGAAGCTTCTGGATCTATCGTTTATATTCACAACTTACTCAGTTTGTTGTTGACTTTGATACAAATTAATGTAACTTGAATCAATTCATTTTAACAACACTATCGGCCTTTTAAACATTAAGGTTAACAGATTGAAGAATGACCATGTTACAAATAGTTTGTACACATAGACGTGCACCCATTGCTTGGGGATAATTGTTTGAATAAATGGAAAGTGATGTGAACAAATGGAAAGCTATGACAAAGTGAATCTAATCGTCCAGGTCTCCGGTTATCTTCGGAGGGCTGAAATCTGGGACCAAATCTCGTAATCTTCCACGAAATTGTTCTCTTCTACGTTCACGCTCGCGTTGCTTTCGCATCAGTGCAGGAAAATTAATCCAAGCTGCGAGACATCTTTGTTTTAGATGGCTACGACAAGCGAAAAAGACAGAATTTCTTAATATAATCGTTATTTATTAAAATTATACCGGATGAAATACTGAATCCCCTTGAACTACCAAAATTACAAGACAAAAAAAATATAAATCACGGTACGAAAGATTTTCGTAAACCCCTCATTTGTACACGTACGTTTAGAATAGGAACAAAACAAGGGATCACATATCGATTTCAAATGTGAATGATGCTCAAGGCAAATTTTAACATCAAATTGTTTTGTAGGCTCATATGACTGGTTATGAGTGTTTAACCAGAAGGTTCAAAAGGATTCAAATTTCGTGAATGCTGATACTGAACAAGTTCGAAAGCGAGACTGCACTACTCGTCTGTGTTTTGTGATCTATAAACGCATCAACATGACTAGACTCTAGAGAACATAATCAACCATGCAGCAATGTTTGATTTGCTCTGATAACCAAATACATAGGCTCTGTCGTGACCAGAAAGCAAATTTCCGTATTCTGTAACAGACAGTGTACTCATCAGATCGGTAGAAAAGGCTGTTTGAATTCAGGGTATTGGGACATGGCAACGTGATTTAGCAATTTATTAACGCCGTCACAAGTGCCAGCGCCAGTACTGTAAAATCTTTGACGAACGTTCACGATAAATGAACTGTTAAATTCTCTGCGGTATTATTGATCAGGGCTCAGTAACCTATTTTACGCGCTTGCAAACGAATACTCACCAAACCTAATTTGTTATATTGTGGCGAAAAGGAATCCAATAAAGCACAATCTTCATTGGCCAACACACTAGTTACCATGCCGCACGCGGGCTTGCGATTTTCAATCACAATGCCAGTCCACAACACCCTCCGGTTTCCACCCACACGTCGTGTGCACCTCTGCCCGGTTTATGTGTGTGATCGGCGCCCTCTATCTGGGGGTTTTCCTCCTGCCAATATTCGTCCGTTGGTCCTATTCTGTTGAGCGATGGTTCTTCCGGTCGCACGCGTTGTCCCCCATCTATCCACAGTGAGCTTAGACTGGCCTCCCCGACCGTGTCGAGATATTCCTTTGAGTGTTAGGATAGTCACTCGTCCGATTTGGTCATCCATCCTATTTTGGGTGCCATGTCTCACCCGTTGGTCCGATCCGGTCAAGCGATGAGTCATCCGATTGCCCTTGTTGACCGCCATCCGATCGTTGAGGTTTTGTGTGTATGCCTGCCCGCGTTCAGGTATTCCGCCGAGCGTTTGAATACTCGCATCTCCGGCCTGATAGTCCACCACAATGGTATTTCCGCACGGCTAATCAGCATTCGCTGTTTGCGGTTTTGCTGTTACTTTAGTCACACGTGCAAAAGTGCTTTTCATCGCAGTGTTTCCCGATTGTCCAGTTCAGTTTTGGTATTGGTTACTAAGCTCGACAGTCCATCAATACCCAATAAGACATGATAGAAAATTTGGTATCAGAAACGTTATCTCCCAATAAATTCATGACCTACCGTCTTATCTACAATTCATTGAATCAGGATTTTTGAGGTTGTGTACTAATCCATCCTCTAATCGGATAGCTGGCGTTCAAGAGGATTTCCCTCTCATAATTTAGACTTTTACTATTGTTTTCATCTCCCACTGTGTAATCATCTTTCTTCGTCACTTTTCATGATTCGTAGTCATTGGATGCCCAACACGTGGGGGAACTCCGCCACCAAACTTGAGCTCAGCTTCAACCAGGAAGCACGCAACTTATCTCGTTGGGCGGCTGTACCATTTGGTCTGCACAGGACCACGCAGATTTGACGAACGCGGCAGCACGCGTTATGCTTGATGTGTTTGTGTGTCAATAGGTCCATGGTGCAGGACGACCGTAGTGTGCTTTGTACTTCACTGCGGAACTGTGGAGAGCTAATGCTTAGCAAATTGTTAATAAACGGTAAAAAGTGATAGTCAAGGCACAAGTTCAGCAATCACATACTGAATAACAGTGGACACTGTTAAAATAAAACCATAAAAGTTACATTTACCACACGAAAACTTGTGAAGATGGATATGATTCGAATGAGAATAGGGCATTGGTAAACTTTTCAGTTGACAGTACGTACTGAATCACGTGGACAGCATCGCAAAACTTGGGAACTACGTAGCAGACCAAATGCTCAGGATGTGGGCATTATTACCTTAAATTCAACCATGTAAAATGAGGTAGTATAATACCTCAGACGTGATATCATACGACTGGCCAATTCAGGTTACCAAATGAGATGTTTAACATCAATGAATGGTTCTCTACGGGTCACATCTGCACAATTATTCGTTTAGAAGAGACCCAATTGCGAAAAATCCGGAATCCTGCTGGATTCAAACCAGTAACAAAAACAAAGTGGTCAACCGCGGCGAATGCTGCACCAGCTTAGCTACGAATCCAGATGAAGTTCAGAGTTTTGCAACTAGGTCTCCTTTAAATTATCAAATCCACCAAACTACTTATCAGTAACATAATTAGTCGTTTATCTGTAATACCTAGGCACCAAAAAAGAGACAATTCTTCGGCACATACATAAAAGTCGTCGAGTTCTCCATACATATCACCTACATCGTTTTCTTACACTAAACATTCGTCACAGTGGCAAGTTATCATCGTTCTTGTTACCACATTTGTAGTTGGACCTGTTAAGGTTAACATGCTGTATAACCGTCATGAATTATTTAGAGCTCGGATCACCCAATTAGATCTTCCTAGTGTTTTGCTAGCTGTCAATGAAGCAAGCTAAACATTCCTTCTCGCTTGTGAATATAAGTGCAACTTCAGGATAACCGGTCTGTTTTACCCGGAAACATACGTTTCTCTTTGAGCCTTGGCTATGTCTTCCATATGCCACTCGCGAATTCGGCAATCCGTCACGTGAGTTGACCAAGCGGTGAGTATTCGGAGCATTAAGTGTTGCTCGTACCACGTGTACGCTTGCGTTTCTACCATTTGACGTGCTGCAACCGCCTACAAATAAAACGACATTTTCGAGTAATCTCACAGTGATGCTACACAAAAAACTGGCATATCCATAATAATAAGGCAGGCTACAGCTGCCTACTCGGACTCAGTAGCGGGGACTTTGTTGTTGCTTAACGGAGTAGTTTGTGCAGTAAGGGATCACACCGAAACCAGGTAGTGAAATTTATAAATAGTTTATTATAATAAAAGGAATACATAAGTTGCGATGTGCCTTCTTTCTGTCGTGCTGAAGAGGTTAGGAGAAATTCGGTGTCTCAAGGAAGTAGGTACGTTTCGATTCTTTACTGGTGTTTAGTAGAGTGTGGTCGTCTCGGTGTTGACCGGTTGAATTCAAACAATGAAGTTTACTAATTAGGCGTGATTCCTTCTTCTCCCCCTAGTTCTGAATTAGGGTATCTTCTCCTGGTTTTAAGGCAGTTGATCAGTTTTCAAGCAGTGATGTTTTGCTGTCGATGATGACATTGATGAGGATAGTGGGTGACGTGTTGATCCTTATTTAACTGACTTCACATGAGACATAACCAAACCATCCTATCTAACTGTTGAACCACAACGGTCTCTGAATTAAACCTAAGTAGCCTAGTCGTTGCAAAAGGAGAAACATTTCATCTGTTAACGCAGTTTGCTACTCAGGAAATAAAACGTATTTGGGTAGACTAGCATCACCAGTATCGCTGAACTCATTGAACACTGTTTTACAAGTAAGAGTGGTAATAGGCATAGGTATAGTGATTATTGGTGTATACACCATCGGCCAAATAAAGAACAGTGTAATTTCCAGGTTTCAGTCTGCAAAGATCGGACATGTACATTTGTTGGTAGCATCTCTTACTCAGCCTGGACTAGAGGTCAGGAGTGTAAGAGACTCGAAAGCCTTTGGTTACCGCTGGTGTTTCGCTGACTTGCACGCTTCTCACAACAGTGCGCGATAGAACACGATATGTCGAGAAAAGCGATCTGGACAAAAACCTTTTGATCAAAGTCCCAGCTGCCGAACCTCATCCCATGAACAGGAGTCACGTCAACGATTCAGTAGGTAGGTTTGCCACTTTATCGTAAATGGGGCCTCAAGCCATTGTTCACCCGGTAGCCAATTTGTCATGATTCGTCCCGGCAACACGCTTCCGATCACTCAACAAGTGTTGTAACCAGTTTTTAATTGATCTACTGTTAATTGTGACCTGCAGCAGTAAACAAAAGTGGACAGGAGTATTTAGCACTGTTCATACGACGCTAACCAGAAACGGAAAGTGTGTAAATCACGACATTTATTTGTCACATTCCTGAGTCCGTGTGCCCGCCTCTCAGTAACCGTCGCTTACTGTTTGGGCTTGGGCTGCCAACATACAGACCACAATGGGATTATCTTTAGTCGGGTGAGTTAACGAAAGACATACGCAAAGTCTGCCAAGAGTTGCTGAATAGAAGAATCCCAGGTATTCACCACCAATGATAATGGAAAAATAAGTGACCATTTTCGTTCAAAGCGGCCCGATAGTCTTTCAGTACTTGTAGGAAAAGTGAAACAAGCCTGATTGGAGATGCAAATCGGGGTTTTTCTTTGAGTCATATTCTATAATGCCTAAGCACTCCATGTGTGAGGAACAAAAGTAGCGTTGTAGTCAAAATGAATTTGCCCTGGAATGATTAATGTGTTCGTCTCCATACACATTACTACTGCCCGTATTAATCTGTGATAAAGGTAACCGTGTTACTTGTTGTTGATAAGTTCTGCTTTTTCTCTTGTTTCATCTGTTGTCATGTCTTCGAAAGCGCATCTCCCATCGATCGTGCAATTTCCTTGTCCTAAAAATCATTCGCTCACTTTGATCATGGAAATATTCCATTGCATTGATTTTAACTGACTGAATACGCTATGGCAGTCTGTCACTGCTATGAGGTAACTTTTGTGATCCCATGAGGGTTTCGGAAGAGAATAAACGTCGTTAACATAGGTGGGCACAAGTTTGCTGCGGGGTACATATCGAACAGTGTGATCTGTGCGATAGTTTGCAAAATCCAGACAACCCCAATTAGTGAGACTAGTAGAGCAAGTGAAACTCTTTTCGACTGCTATTGTCCTTATGGCACAATATGCTTATGATTGGAGCAGCGCGTAAGCAACTAGAAGGTTAATTGGTGTGTTCCCCACTTGTTCAACTCCACCACGTTGATAAGTCTGTGTAGCTTGCTACACAGCTTTTGGTACTGTGTGTTGATCAACCTCTCATTGCGAAGTACGCTGGTCGCTCGATTTATTCCAGACTGGAAGTGGCAATCAGATGATCAGTGCACATTACAGCTTCGACAGATGAAGGTGTTTCCTTCACAATGTAGTCACTAGTAAAGCTACCGAACCCTTGTCTTTAAGTCAAACAGCGTTACTTAACATAAGTTGGATTTGCCGTTAGAAATAGGAATTTCTGTCGATATTACTGTCGTTGTGAAATTTCGTATTTCGTCGAAACCATATTCGTCTGTGTTATTAGTGTTTCTTTTCGTTCTATTTGTTGTGGATCCTAGTCTTACTGCAGTACAAATGGATACGCTTTCTGAATATCATTTTTAAAAATCATAGTTTAAGTCTTCGCAATTTAATATAGGAAGAATTAAGATGAGTTCGAAGTGTTACCGAGATTCGTAACTGAAATCGTTCGATGTTTTCGGTTATTTCTAGTCAACGTTGGGCAGTAATGTCAGGTATTCGCCGGCCTGTTTCCATGAAACCGCCAGTAATATTTATCGCACAACTCCTTGTTTAAATTTGATATTGTAGATTGCTAGCCTCATGAGATCCAAGTAGGAATAAACTGAACACCGTGCAGTTTCGAGTGTGCAGCCTTCAAATGGGGAAAATGTATCTGATATGCATATCCAATGATAGGGCGCATTGAACAGGAATTTCTGTCCTACCGGTACTTACCCGGATCAGGAATTTCACCTTGATTATTTTCTGTGGGACGCGAGCGTGTTGCTTATTAGATCACACGTTGAAGCATGATCACTCGCGGAGAGTATAAAACATTCACAGTTGACGGGTCAGCCACCATTGGCACGAATGTATCAGCTGGATGAGTTCGTTTTCTCGAAACATACGAAACAAAAATAGGGTCTAGGTTTGTTCAACACCCGGCTGGGTGAAGTATGCTTTATTCTCGTCAAGACTCTGGGTGAAACTACGCTGAGAGCAGCTTCTGAGGAGCAGTTAATCCACATTATTGTCTCAAGGGAGAGAGTAAAACGTTTTCTGGTTATGCAGAAGTATTTTTCTTGAAGAAGTAGGCAGTTTAATATCATGAAACAAAACCGACGTGATTGTGGCCACTGACTTAGACAAATTTGCTTTATAAGAGTAGTAAAGATAGATGTGCAACATGATTACTACTTGGGTCTTAGAAAGACTGTATTTAGAGACTTACAGTAACGTAGGCCCTATAAAAATAAGCATATCACCAAGTGATCATTGAATACACATTGTTTTGGTCATCATGAAACAATTATAAAATGATAGACGACTCAGTCTGACCTGAATTGTTACACCTGTAGTAAGAAGAGTATGAGTCGGGAAATGTAATACTCTGTCTATTCGTCTATAACACCGAGCCAATCGAGGCACAGTCTGTCAATAAGTGGGGAGAAGTAGACATTCAGACCTAGGTGTTGAACACATAGGTAGAGTAAGGGATTATACCCAATGACGTATACAGCGTAGGGATTGCTGTAGAAGTAATCACAAAGACTGCTTCCCAAACACTGTTACGAGTTTAGGTCGCAAGCACGATGAGGAAGTACGTTATTGATAAGAAACCGGAGTCTATTGATTTCGTGTGTAACGAACTGACCAATGAGCTTGTCAGCATGGCAAAGCTAAAATGAAATAGAAACGAAGTTTAAGCTGTGTAGCTGCTTGGTTGCGAACTGTAGTTCACCGTGGTGATACCGGTAGCACATTCTACACCATTCTTGGTGCAGTAATGCTGCGGTAATCTGGAAATTGCATTGAACTATGGTTATTTGCTGTTGTGTACGTCTCAAGGCCCCCTGTATACCCCACACTCGCAATGTGGGGCAAGCTACGTTCTGATTGGTCGCGCCTTCAACGACCAACGACCCATTCGTCCACGCACGTAAGAATGAGGCTGCCACATGTTAATGTGACAATACGGTTTGTACTTCTACTGAGTCACTTGTCCTCTCTACCGCTGCGACAGCCTGTAAGGCTTACTGTTAGCCGCACTCGAGTACGAACACAACACTTTCACTCATTGAAGGGCAGGAATACTTTGCTAATTAAACAGGTGTTTGCGAACGGAAAACAGCGCAGACCTGGACTGCATTTTTAGGCTGAAAACCAACCACGGTGAAACACATTGTAAAATTTTCAAATGCATACCATATGGTGCGGGGAACGGCCGCAGATGGCATAGCCACCGAAAGATAATTTTCGTGTCTCTCAGATGTTACTCATGAGTAGTTCATTTCTTTTCAAAAAACATTTGGGCCAGGCGGAAACACGCTGTTATGAACATGCCGTGAAAGGTGTTCATGTGGTGGATTTTTACTGATTATTACACATCGATGGACAAAAATAAACAACCATATCTTTTTGAAACTCAAATCCTAGGTTCCCAGAAACAGTATGGGCACAGATATGATGAATTTAGACAATACGTAAGTAAAACGTTTTCAAGTGGTTTTCCTCAAAATCAGAAAAATTCGAAATCATGTTTTTGACTGTGGGCGAAAGATAAACACGTCTACAACTGACAGGTGAACAAACGGAAGTAAACAAACCAAGGTTGATCACTCGTTACTGTATGCTATCAGATGATTAACAATTTTCATGTAACCTGTTAGAATAATTTCAATGAAGTTTTTAATATAGCCTTGGTAAATCTGATCCTGAGTAGTCAATGCCAAACTTTACTGATCTAAACGAGAGAAGGGCTAACGTCGAATTTTATGCGCTGAATTTGTCGTGAAATCCAAAAGTTGTACACCATATGGATTATGTCACTGCATTTATCTAGTCCTTCTGCTGTTACCTTCTACTTTCCTGTGAGGGGGAAATGTGTGAGAGGAGCATTATCCTGTTGAGACACTGATCACTCTTCCGGTGTTGGAAAGTAATGACAGTAAATAATTCTACAATGTCTCGGTATATTCTCGTTAATATTGCTTGAAGTACAAGAAAGCAATAACGTGCTATTTAGACCTAAAAATTGCTTCCAATCTAAAGTGCCATTTTGGTAGGTTTCCTCTCGCCTTGAAACATTTTTTTCATTGGTTGCAAAATCAAGATCGAAGAGTTATTTAACAAACAAGATCCCGTTGTTCTATTAGTGAGGTGGTGCAACTTGGTTACGGACTACTACAATTTGTCTTGTAATTAATTTGCTTAAAAGCAGAGGCTGTACATGTAGGAAAGCTTTCAAACTTATCGTCAGATTCTTCGAATAATCAAATCATGCACACTTTACCCTAGTTCCCACTTCAGGTGCTCGGATAATCCCCGCACGCACATGCGAATGAAGTCAATCACCTTCCTTACAGATCCTTCTATTTTGGGTGCTTTGGTTAGTTTGCAATTTCAAAAAACCCTCCCCAAGATTCTGAGAATTCCCGAAAGTATATCTCTGCCACAACCCTCGAACCAGTATGCAAAATGGATTCAGGAGAGAGAACCCGCAAGTGGCATCGGTGGGGCATTTGAGGTTGTGATGCGAGTTGTAGTCAGTGGTGTGCATTTCAGTTGAGTTTAGACTGACCTCATTGTAAATTCACGTGAACAGGATTCATCTTACTCTCGATCCCCGATTAGTGGTAAGTAGGACCGATGATATTGGAAAGTACCATCTGACTTCGGGATCTTTATTTTTGTTCAGCGGAACACCGATCACATTGACCTTAGTTTGACAATCACCGTACTTCTGTTTGGTGAATGTAGATGGTCGGCCCCAGATGCTTGCGCTTCGCAGACAACTACAGTGTCTAATGAGCTATCACAGACACTACGCCAGGAAACTACTACTTATTTAGGAAGGTACTGCGGAGTATTCATCATAGAAAACTTGACGGTTACCGTGACCAGTATGGCGACAATTTGTAGTTCAGCAAACTGGAGCACGAGAGTTCAGATTTCAGTGTAGACCTTGACATATATCGTTAATTATTTATCCCGCATGGACAAGTCGACAGAGGTACTTCTTAAGAAGGGGCTTTTGGTGAACAGACCATTATAATCGCGTTTTCAAATTAACAACAAAAATAGCAGGTGTGTGAGCATGGCGACTGGACTTACCGCACGTAAATGGACAAAGCAGCGTCGAAGTAATGTTGTGTTATACACCCGTTGTACTAGGCTAGTGAGGAACTCTTGCTTGTCCCTCACGTTTTTCAGCCATGTGTGCAACGCGATTCTATATATGAAGCAAAAGAAAACTATTCAGTTGCACGGAGTATATAACAGCATGCATCATGCAAGGAAATTCTCAGTGCACCAGGTAGTTTATGTGCAAAACTATGGTTGTGCGAGATACAAGCTGATAACCAGAAAGTAGTAGTGATGTTAAAATTTAATATTATATAATTATCAATCGTTTGTTGTTGAAGGGTTGCAAAAGGGGGCGTGAAGTCTCCAGATGTAACTCGATAGAATGCTGCATTATAAAAAGCCTGCTTTTGTCACATTAATACATGAATTCCTCTTGGGTTCTAATACTTGTTTTGCCAAAATGTCGCACGAACGGTTTAGTGACTAGGTCGAGTCTACGTAACTTTAGTTGCATCTCATCAAATACGGATATTATTATTGTAACCATGGTCAACTGATCGAGACAAAGCGATTTCGTCAGCCTATCCAGAAGCAGACAACTTGGAGAAAGACAAAAACAGTCGTCCTTTCACGTGGAAATCCTGGAGCGTAACAAGAGCAACCCGATATCGAAACATCGTCTTCATACAGCTGGTTCAAGCACAAAATGGGATCGATCGTATACCACAGGTGGGCAGCTGAGCATTAAAAAGCTTAAAAGGAGTTTTCACAACACTCAGTTCATTTGATTCTAATCACTGTGACTAAGCTGAAATCCCTCAATTGGCAGGAATAACCCAAACGAATATATTATCAGTCAGTTCAAGATGTGACTATTTCACTATTTTCGTCTTCAAAATCAACAGTTCACAATCGGCTACGTCCTCGGTCTGACTCACTAGGAGCAATAACTATACAGAAGTTTCAATTAGAAAACAGAGTATATCGAGCCTGAGCCCTCAGATAATATGTGAACAGCACTCCGCTCAGTCTGTGAACTGTTTCCCAGCTACCGCAATGATGATATAAAACAAATAAAACAGTAAATAATAGGTAATCCTGTGAACTGAATTTCATACTTAAAGAGTGAATTGAACAGACCAGTAAAACTATTGTGTTCATAGTAGCGGCAAAGTAAGTCAAATACATTTCGTTTGAGTGCGTTTACATTGCCATCTGTTTGGGTCTATACAGACCATCAATCAACAATCGTCTACGCGCAATTATGTCAAGTAAAACGAAAATTCTAAGGACGTAGTAAATGTAAGTAGAAGATAGATTACGAAGTCGTAGGACAAAATTTAAAACAGCGCAGAGGACTAGAGGTATTTTAATAATCCATCTTTGTAGGTGAGATAGTTGTAGATGTGCGACAAGTGTGAGAATAGTAAAAAGCAAATCGTAGATGAAGTGACTGAACGTGCAGATCGATCTGGATAACAGTCAAGTTAGGCTGGGTCAAGAAACTGCCTAATGCATTTTGAAAAATGAATATTCAGTGTTTATACAATCACATCTTAGTCAAACTGAATCTTTACCAAAATTTCCAATTCAACTTCATAGTGAATTCCTTTACGAAACTGTTTGGAGTAATAAGTAAGCGCAGTACGTAAGTGATAACTAGTGAGCCGTGCATATATGCGTATGTGGACATACAGAACTGACAGGAGACCTAGTTGAGAAGACAGATATATGTTTAGAGAGATAGGGCTGAACAGGATGTTCTGAATGGGACAACATTTTGGAGGCCTGCAAACTGCATGCTATTAAATGGTG
The DNA here is from genome assembly GCA_013368495.1 of Paragonimus heterotremus. Classification (NCBI taxonomy): domain Eukaryota; kingdom Metazoa; phylum Platyhelminthes; class Trematoda; order Plagiorchiida; family Troglotrematidae; genus Paragonimus; species Paragonimus heterotremus. The sequence goes on from LUCH01001600.1 coordinate 36,096, forward strand.
AACCACTATAGCGTCAGTGAGACTATAATGAGTACCGCTGCAGTTAAGCAAGCGTCTGACGAACCTAGAGAGAAGTTGAAATCTTCTGGTTAGAAGGTCATGAAGAAATGGAGGAGACGGAGTACATATGCGTTCACAACACAGTAGACAAGATTATAAGGTGTTTCAAAGGAAAACCTAAAACATTAGTCTTCTCGTTTTAGTAAAAACACTGTTAATATTAAGCGACCACGTCAAATTGTGGCTGAACGTGAGAATTAAATACAGAACAGATCGGGATCCAAGAAGAAACTGGTTTTCAACTTGTAGTTGAGAACAAGTTTCAAAAAACCACCTGTGAGCTGTTCCTTCAGAAAAGGAAAATACAAAATCGATATTCAGGAGCATGTGTTAGATCAGCATATTAATAAGTAGCACTCGAAGTTAAATTCACGGTAAGTAAAGGTTGACAGTCAGTCGTTTGTGTGCAAACAAAACAGGTTGCTAGCTACTGATAAATAAAACTGCAACATTCTTGTAAATTTTTAGATTGTACAAATTCATCAAGGTTGTGCAGCACTGACGTTGTGGCCTGTAGCTGATAAATGCATCACTGTGGGTGAGACGACTTTGTACGCTAACCGATTGTCACAACTTAACGATTGCGGTAATACACCCTTCATATGCGCTTAGGCCCTAGGTTCCGACGTTCTTTGTGTTCTCTCAGTGTAAACGACTTTGCAACGGCGTGAAAAATGATAGACATAACACTTTATGAAGAAAACTTGGTCGGTTGTTAGAGTAAATCTAGTTTGGCGGCATTGAACACATGTTTTGGGGTGGCTTTACACTTATTAAGAGTAAACATTACAACGGAGGTTTTGATAGTGGTAATATTCCAAATCAAATGACTATCAGTGTTTGTTTATCTGTTTATCTGTGAGCACCATTAATGATCTGAATCGGTCTGCACTTTCAAGCAGTTCACCTGTTGTCATTTTCATGCTACTTACAAGTTTACGATCAAGGAGACTGTGCGGTGTGAATTCGTATTGTAACGTTTCTTGTGGCCACCGGTTTGAAGGCATTCAGTTTTACAAGGCTGTAGAAACAGCCTACAATAAAGCACACCAACCTTTCAACAGCAAACAATGATTTGTCACACGGAATACTGGTTCAAATCAACGAGGGGAAAAATGATGCCGCCAACTTTACCCCGTCCGTTGAATTCGTCATTCAAAGTGATCTGCTGTTATTTAGGGACAGCTCAAAACAGGTGTTTTCATGTGCGACTGTTTTTCCCAGGTCTGTCATGTTATCACTCTTTATGTAATACTTGATACGAGGAACTGCGTGACGTAAAAACTAGAAGATAATCGTGTACTTCAAAAATTCCATCTTATCCTGATACTAATAAGTAGTTTGGTGTTCCTGTCGCTAGTTTGAATCCACCCGAAGTACAGATTTTTCGCAAACGGATCCCTTCTAAATTATCTTGATACACCAAGTACACAGTACAAGACTCACCTTTGTACACTAACTTCGTAATGCTGTTCTGCAAAACGCAATCTTTCCCTTTGTTCAAAAATACATCGTCGCCATGGTAACCAACCATTGTACCGTTGTAACTGTAGTCTTTTGTGTTCCGCAGCTTTTTGTAACATTTCACGGTTTTGAGCAATCAGTAATTTCTGTTTTCTTTTTTGCTGAAAATTAGAAGTTAAACATAAATTTAATTGGTTTCACTACCACAGCTTGCTGACCTGATGTTGTATATGTATCCGTCAGCCGGTACATCATTCGGTAGACTCAAGTGGATAGACGAATTACAAGTTAGCAACTCATGCGTTTCCTCGATGTTATTACGAATTATGGCATCCATACTCCTTTCTTTTTAAACTGCATACTCAAGTAGGTAACCTTAAATGATAATAGTTCTTTTATTATAACTACCCCTGTCTTCTGGATCAACTCTGTTTCTGTGTGAAAGAACAAAACACGACCGATTTAAATGACAGCAAAATTTCTAGAAAATAGCTACCTTACAATCATACAGTCACTCACTTGTAGGCTTCATTGCTTGAGTGTAAAAAGATGAGACTTCGATTCCACTTTAAAGTTTCAACGCAACGTTTATACAGGCTTGTATCCAAACTCGCAAGTTCTGTTACCCTGGGAACACCTCAAGTATGCTGACAACACTCGTTCAGTTGCTCCGCTGATAATATGAATGCCTCGCTGGTTGTCCGCACACATTCACAATGGAGTTAATCTCTGAACCTGTAAGTTGTCAGGTGACTACCAATTTTGATAGTTCGTCAGACAGTGTCGTCTCTTGTGCGGTATGTGTGCTGCAGTCTTTTTGCTAAACCATCACACGCCCATCACAATAGTGACTCAAAAATGGCAACAGTTTAGTGGGAAATATCCGGATATATTACTGAGCGCTTTACACTCTACGCAGTTGTCAGTTTTTCATACTGTACAAAAGGCACAGCGTTCAGCTAGACATTCTGATTCTGTGTTCAATTGCTTACTGTTGTGAACTACTACAGTGGTGAGCGCGTAGTATTTAAATAGCACCATGGTAAGCACATTCGCTCCTGAGGCGATATAGGGGCTGGAGACCAGCTAAATTTTCCTCTTGCTCTGAGTTCGTCGTTGAACTACGACGGCGAACGGGGTGTATCTGACAAGACCAAAGTATATTTTGGTATAATCCGCGGCAGAAGGTCACCAGGATTTCATTAATACAAAGTTGAATGACAGACGATTTCTAAGTAACAGAGCCTAAGTATATAAAATAATTGCCGTAAGGTTCCAAAAATTAGAAATTGAACCTGCAATTAATGAATGGATTGAGACTAACACAATGTTATCAACAAGTTGTAATACTTTACGCTTCAACCATCTTGGGTGGCCTTTCTCGAAATCGCATTAACGAAGGAACAGAGGTCACGTGGAATTTGCCGTGGTCAGGTGATTTGTTGAATCCTTTGCCCGTTAAGTGGGGGTGAGACTGAGATAGGTAAGGTGCGTCTGTGTCTCGTGGTACTTATCCATCCATGCCATTGCAGACAAGGGATTGCTATGATTACGGTTAACGCAGGTGTGTTGTGTGCAAATGATGAGAACATCAATACAGCCTCACTCCGCATGGGAATGTAGACTCTTATGAATTACTCGAGACCTATCAGAAAATACTGTATGATCTAAAAACGCATGTAATACGATGACCGAATCTTCCTCTAGCTCCTGAAGTTTGTACACGTTTTCTGGAGAAAACCGTGTATGCCTCTTGTATTCCGCAACACGTACTTCCATTTGTCTGCTTGTCTGTTCTACGTAACTGGCACTGTAATCAACCCGTTTGATTTCGTAAACGCAATCTGTCTGGTCGCTCATAGAGACTAAATCCTCAATGTGCATCAACAGCTGTAACGTTGTGTTCTTCTCAGTCCATCTATTAATGATAAGCAGTTTGGCAGATTTGATAACTTAGAAGAGATCCATTTGCGAAAAATCTGGACTTTGGCTGGATTCGAACCAGCGACAGAAACACCATGCCCAAACGCGGCAAGCGCTCTACCAGCTGAGCTACGAAGCTCGTCGGTGGCGTTGGTGGATTCCAGCGTGAACTGATCGAGAAATCCTGTTTGGGTAGTCAATCGGCTGAATCATTTGGTGGATTCCACATGACACAGTTGGTTGGGTGGGTAACTAAGTCCAAATGTGAAATTTCTGAGCCTCTGACGTGGCTTCGTAGCTCAGCTGGTATAGCGTTTGCCGCGTTTGGTCATGGTGTTTCTGTCGCTGGTTCGAATCCAGCCGAAGTCCAGATTTTTCGCAAATGGATCTCTTCCATCTATTATTGTTATTATTATTATCCATTTCTGTCACGTGATGAAACCTATCAAACAGACAACTCGAATTTTGATTGAAATGTTTGTACTGTCAGTCTGATCCTGTTGTTGTTGACTTTTGATGCTTCGAACATCAAAATTCATACGGTTTTCGTCACCGCTTAACGTATTCATCTTGTCGATTATTTTCTAAATAGATGTTCGCTCGTTTTCACTGTTTCCTCGCCTGGTGTATTGTCCTCATTGTTTATCGTTTTTGTTCCCGAACTATAGCATATTGACAAGCACGAGATCCAGTGGCATTTGTGGATAGGAGATGTCGTGTTTGTGGCCGATTCGGTCACCACCTAACTGTTCAGAACGGTATCCAGTGCCAGACATTTCCACACTGGTACCACTGGGTCTACTGGTCCTCCTTGAGGACCAGCACACCCTGCTCTCTTCTTCGAAAAGGTTAATGATCTGTATGATCTGCCTGTTCCGAGAAAGTTACATTCCGTCCGGGCTCGTATCCGTCCCGTTGCTCGCCACCCCCACCGAGCAAAAACAAGACTCGTTCAAGTGTAGCTGCAAGGCGTCTGACAATGTCATTGCACTGCACATGACCACGGTTGAAACAGTTCCAGTTAAAATACAGACAACTTTATCAGACAAGAAGTCAGAGTTGTGCTCATTGAATGAGGTTATTGCGCTCACCCTTCCAAGTGTGGCGGTTGCTCGTAAGACAGTGGCTTTGTCTATCGCTCAAACTGAGGAGGCCGTCACAAACTTGAGAGACGGCGCACCCGGGGAGAGAAGGCTCGTTTTGTGGAAAGGGTTTCCGACCAGACCTTTTCCATGTGAGCAGGCCAGAGCGGTGTTAAATACCTCTTTCCTTTCGAAATTAACAAACTTGGTTACTGTTAACAGACTTCGGTCTAAAGCTATCAAGAAGTCACTTGGACTACTTGTCACGTTACCTGCGAAGATTGGTACGGGGGAAGTGCTGGACAAAGCGGTTGAAATGAACCAAACTCATGCTACCCTAAAGAGAGTCCCACTGGATCGCTCATTGCAAGAACGACAGAAGCGCTCCCGGATTGCTAGAACAAGGTCAATATTAGAGCTGAGCCTAAACTTCAGGCTAACGCAGGGGTCCTAATCCCCACTCTCAAGATCGGACCAGTATCCCAACACCCACATCAGAGGCAGCTGCCCCATCTCCTTCGATGGCCGTCCGTCTATGGAGCTGACGGGTCTGATGAAGTGGTTGCTAAAGGCGGTACAGACCACTACTCTCCCTCCATACCTCTGATCCTTCCATCGCTAAAAAAGTGTGTTAAAAAGTATTTTATTTCTAAGCCCTAAAACTCTATGAATCTGCTTGGGTTATCTCCAGCATCCAAGATGACCCATACTTGGCTCGTTCTAATCGCATTTGCTTCGGATGAATCGAAGTCATTTTCTTACCAAGTTACCTTCCGATCCAAAACGCTACCCAAAGTTTTGTGGGTGCAAAACCGTAAACTACCCTCCAGTAGCTGGGAAAGCGAAGGCGGTTCGAAAGCTATTGGATCAACGCAAGCGGAAGAAGCGTTTCACAAAGATTCTGACGTACACCAGACATGTGAGCAAACGACCGCTACTCTTCAAGAAGGTTTGCAAAACTCTGCTGCGGTCTACGCATTCCCTCTCGCTATTAGGACTGCTTTCATAAGCTCTTCCTCGTGCTCTTCTAACTCTTTCGTACCTTTGAAACAAACTATTACAAATCAGATAGTTGCTCCACGACACTAGTCTTCACATTCTGGTTATTCACAAAGATATGACTGCCGCAGATATCGGTGATAACGACGCGCATGTTCCTGGGTACTCATGACATCGAAAAGACCCCTTTCGTTGACTCATGGAAGGCTGTGCTGCATTCCTAAGCCAGAAGCTCCCGGGGTCGACTATCATAGAGGAATTTACCTCCACCGAGAAATGTGACTGTGATAAAATTCTACTCGATTCATCGCTTATCCAAACCCCGATACAATAGGAGTTCTAACAAGGAACCAATCCAAACGTCGCGTTGAAGATACTACACCAGGATTGGAGGAACAGTCTCAATGTTACGCCTTCTGTGATTCGCTTATTTCTTTGTTCCCTATTACACCAATTAACGTTCAGTTTGTGACTTTGTATGTGCTAATACGATCAACCAATGAGTGACTATGTTTTCCTTAATACTGTTGTACATCCATAAATTCGGCTTCTTGTCGCATGAATATGAACTGCTTACTGCAACTAGTACGAGGTCTTCTCCTTATTACTTGCGTGGGAGGTTTCAATCCGAGTACGATTTCTAGGGCTATTCGAAGTCCCTAATTTCGAGTATTACAGTGACGCACTCTGGTACAGACTTCAGCTCCGTAGTCGTGATGCGCTTTTTGTCAGTGTTAATTACCGTTCTCTGGAGCTGTCTCCTTCGCAAGGGAGTACCAGAGAAATACGTGAATCTGTTGAGATCACTGTATGCTCACTCTGCAAGCAGGGTGAGAGTTTATGGACAACTGTCTCGAGCGTTCATCACTTCTAGTGGTGTTCGTCAGGGGTGTCCGATTTCCCCCTTCCTGTTCAATTTTGTCATGGACGACATTCTAGAGGGTGCACTTCGCGAATGCAGTGGGCTTGGAGTTGAGCTTCTTCCTGGCGCTAGATTGACCGATCTGGAGTATGCGGACGACATTGTTTTACTTAGCCCCTCTGCCGGAGAAATGCAGACCATGCTGGACAGGTTGAGCGACCGAGCTGGTTTGTATGGAATGCGCTTTGCACCTTCAAAGTGCAAAGTGTTGCTTCAAGACTGGGGCATTTCCACTCCTACTTTCTTCATTGCAGGTAATCCGCTTGAGACTGTGAACAGTTTCACATACTTGGGTAGCACTATCTCGTCAGCCTGTAATATTGCTGATGAAATATCAGCGAGGATTGCGAAGGCACGAGTTGCCTTTGCCAAACTGCGTCATCTGTGGCGTCGGAAAGACGTCCGGTTGTCGCTGAAAGGAAAGGTATATAATGCTTGTGTGCGCTCCATTTTGCTTTATGGTTCGGAAACGTGGCCTGTTCACAAAGAAGATATCAACAGACTTGCTGTGTTTGACCATCGTTGTCTCCGTCAATTGGCCCATATTAAGTGGACTGATCGCGTGAGCAATGTGGCCGTTCGCCGGCGCGTATTCCGGAACACTCGGGATGCGCGATCTATTGGTCAACTAATCAGGGTACACAGCTTGCGTTGGCTGGGTCACGTACTCCGTATGTCATCTGATCGTTTACCGTACCGGGCATTATATACTGAGACCACCAACAGTTGGGTAAAACCGCGTGGTGGTCAAGCAACAACGTGGTCACAAAATATGAAGACTCTGACTGCTCCATTGAGCAAAGTGGGTAGGTGTCGCCTGCCTGGATGGGGTCCTCGTGATCACCCAAACCGCTGGTTAGAGACGCTATCCGAGATGGCGATGTGTCGCAGTCAATGGCGTACTTGTATTCATACCATTTCTAGTTCTTCCGTTTAGTCTTCCTTTTAGTTACGTTTTCTTCTAGGATATTCCACGTCACTGTTGAGGTGAGCGGCGGCCCGAGCCACAGTACCTTTTGGTCAGGCTCATGGCTGTTTTGATGATGATGATGATGAATTACCGTTCGCCGTCGTGCAGCACAACGATGTCATTCGTGCCGTCCTAGACCATTTATCGTCTACAGGGCGTTTCTCCAATCTTCTTAGTATGGGTATCTTCAACGCACCCAAACTCGACTATATAGCTGCTCATCAGGAGGACTCTGGCTGCAGATGTTCGAACTCCTTGGCAATGTTGATTCATGAGAAAGCCTGGACACAGCATGTGGATCTGCCTACAAGGCACCGTCCAGGACAAACACCCTCCTTACTCGACCTGGTTATTACATATGAAGCTCATCTGATAGAAGAGTGGTCATCAAACCACCATTTAGGGATAGTGACCATTTGTTACTAGTTTCTGATCTCATGTTACTGGCTCCAAAAAGCCGTAACAAAGACTTCATTTTAAAATTTCCAGAAAGTAAATTTTAATGCATTAAGAACACTCTTGAGTACACTCAGCCTCATATCTGACTCAGTGAACTCATACTAACATTCTTTTGAAGTTGCTAAGCACGAAGCTGTTGAGGCGTTTGTTCCTCCCAAATTACGAGAATCTTCTTGTCGTTCATCGCATCCGAGGAACATACGTCTCCTTCTTGACGTAGGTTCTCGTCTATTCTCTAAACAGAAGCCACCAGACCAAGCCGGAAGATCGAGAAGCTTTTCGCTCTGTACGAAACAGGTACAAGCGGAAAACCCGTTAACATACCCAACATGTACAGTCAAAAGTCCTACTGGTAGCCCTCGAGAATAAGAATTCTGTATTCAAGTACGTGCGCTACCAGGGAAAAACTAAGCTCTCAGCATTTTTCCTGCGGCTTCCCGATGGGGAAATCGCCTCCAACTCCCAGGTGGTTGCTGAGATATTCAGGGAATATCATTCAGCAGCTTATAATGTGGTTCCGCCAAACTGGCATCGGATTATTCCGAGGAAAAACTTCCAATTTCTACTGTTGACCGCTGACTCTTCTGTGCTGAACGTTCAGGATCTCTTGTCTAAAATAAATCCTTACAGTGCAATGGGACCAGACACAATCAATTCCTGCATCCTCAAAAAAGCGGCTCTTTCTTTGACAGGCCCTTGCATAATGTGTTTAAACGGACACACCGGAGTGGCAGTTTTCCGAAAACATGGAAACAGGCCATTGTCAGACCCATAGTTAAGGCAAGCGATCGACACCCTACAGCTGGTAATCGGCCGATCAGCTTTACCAACACCCCATGCAAAATGATGGAGCATCTGTTACAACGTGCTATCTTTAATAATTTCTTCTCAACTAAACTCTTCGCCCCTAATCAGAACGGCTTCCTTGCAGACCGATCATGCACGACCGATATGTTAATCTTCATGGGTAGCCTGACAGAAGCCAAAGACATTGATTTCATCTCCGATGTCCAACTTTGCCAAAGTCTCTGACCGTGTCCCACACGGTCCTTTTGTACATAAACTAGAAGCTCATTTCATCCAAGGAGGGGTTCTCCGCTGGATTACATCCTTTTTTGGTAACAGGATTTTCAGAGTAAAAATCGGCTCGGACCTTTCTTTTTCCTCCCTGATCTCCGTTGGAGTTCCTAGTGGATCTCTATTTGGTTCACTGATATTCATCAATGACCATCCCGACCTTATTACTAGCAACGCTCTTATTTTCGTTGATAACTTAATAATCCGGAATATTTGTGGTTCTAATGACTGTATTATGTGCTGGTTGGATGACCAGAGTCTAGCAAGCGTGAACTTACATTGTTCGGAGGAGACTCCGGGGACCTTTTCGTGATACATAGTGCACATAGTGTAGTGGATATCGCGGAAGCTGAGCTGAAGGACGACTTGGGGATTTAACTGTCGTCTGGTTTGTTCTTCTCCTATCACCATCAGATGGCTGCTAAAAAGGGATTTGGAACTCTTGGGATGATAAAAAGAGCCCCATATAGACAGGTGTACCTTTCAAATGCTTAACGAGATCTACATAAGACCACTGCTTGAGTACGCTAGTCAAGCCGTATACATCGGCTTGAAGTATGACATATTCGTCATCGATCACGTCCAGCTAGTATCACTAAAATGGTCACTGGTTTGTGGCATTTCCCATAATCTCTAACTACTTGAGTTTCAAAGACTCCCCAGTGACTTAATCCTTACACATTATTTCTTTCAGCGTAAGACTTGTGGTGGAATTATTTACCTCAGTAGCTGATAGTAGTCAAAGCGGTCGCAACAGGAAGCCCAACAAACCTCAACCTCGGACCATTCTTGAACAACAGTTCTTTTCTTACAGGGTTGTCAACTACTGGAACGACCTTTCATTATATGTTGCCAACTGCTATTCTAGAAACCGCTTCTAAGTGTTTTCAGATTCACATTTAATGAAGACATTGCTAGATTGGCATTTTACTCCTTTCTCAGTATTTTCCGTAACTCCCAAGAGCGGTGCTACACCCTGTTTCGAATGGCTGTCTTTTAGGTTAACAGAAAACCGCTGGATATTGAAACAGTTCAACTGGCTGAATTCGAGTGATTTGGGCCTCCAGTCTTCGAGCACGTGTACAAATCGTTGAAAAAATTAATAACGTCATACACTAGGTTCAAACAGCTGGACTTTATTTGTACTAGATTTGATGCGAATATATTACATTGATTAAAACTACTATGTTACAGCTGTTTTTGTGTAAAAAATTGTTTGTTTACGGCGAGCACGGTACAGCGCCGTTTCTCTGTACGGAAGATAAGTGACAAAACACAAACCGGCAACTTTAAACAGTTGTCTAATCAAAGTGGGGTTGTTGCTTAGCCAGTAGCAATTCAAGATCACTTGTAAAAAAACAAGTAGTTGAAAAAAATGGCGGTAGTTTCAAAACCAGCCGTAACTTAAAACTTAAAAAAAATCAATCATCCCAGAGAAGAGGAGTGTATCGGCGTTGATCCACACTAATGTGTTAATAGTCCACACCATGAATCCTATGTAAAACGTTTAGGTGTGAAAAACCATTTCATAACCTATCTCAGTCATGTAACACTAAAAAGACGCCAATAGACTTTTCCAGTGATAATTTCGAAAAGCGTCGGAATAACTGGTCGCATTCTAACACAGATTTTAGTAAATTCTCATTATTAAAACTTTTGAATTACCTCTTCTTCCTCACGTTTTTTGGCTTTTTGGGCAGCAACCAAAGTCTGTTTTTCTTCTTTCAATCGTCTGGCTTCATCTTCAAGTTGTTTAGCATATTCTTTCTGAAGCGGAAAATCACAAAAGTCACGTGTAAAAGATACGGTCTGTTTGTCTTTGGTTTCCACCGTTGCACATTCATCATTGCAAAATGAAACAATTTAAATCATTTGTAGGTGTATACTTCATTTTTTTGTCGCAGTTGCTTCTTCAATGAGATAACTTCTCGGATGAAACTTGATCGGGCGTATAAATCTGACGTGGGACAATACAGCCCTCGAATATTTTGTAGGTAAAGCCTTTGACTACAGTACACGAATTACGACCCCACTGCTGGGAATCAGATCTGATGCTGTAGGTTTGCATTACCCGGTCCTTTGTAGACCTTCCCCTATCTCCTGGTCTCTACGGCAGATGATTTAGACTCGGACGCCGACGCTCGTCTGCTCGAATTACCGACAAAGGGACACCGACGACAGAGATAACCTAGTCCGATAAGATACTTACCAGAACAGCAGCTGTAACAGCCAACGTGTACATAGATTGAAAGACGGACTATGCGGTTCATAGCTAGTTGAAACTAACAAGTATACTTTCAGACGAGACCCACTTGTGAAAAGTCATGGCATCGGCTGGATTCGAACCAGCGACAAAAACACCATGCCTCAACGCGGCAAGCGCTTTACCAGCTGAGCTATAAAGCTGCGCCAGGAATTCAATAGTGGCGCTGGTGGATTCCAGCGTGAACTGTTCGAGAAATCCTGCCACGGCAGTCGATCCCCTGGATAATTTGGCGGATGCCACATGAGACAGTGGGACATTGGGAGAACCCAGTCCAAATGTAAAATTTCCTAGCTCCTGATGTGGCTTCGTAGCTCAGCTGGTAGAGTGCCTGCCGCGTTGAGGCATGGCGTTTCTGTTGCTAGTTCGAAGTCAGCCGAAGCACTGAAATTTTCACAAATGGATCTCATCTAAAATTATAAATCTGCCAAACTACTTATTAGTAACGCAAGTATACTTTCAACTAAAAAGACTTTCACTGTAATAGCGGTGGATATCAACATTAATAACACGACTTCTTCCACAGTGACTGCCTTCAAGAAAAATGAAAACCGACCGCTCTAGACCAGGATGACGGAAGAGCACTAGTTTGTTCATAATACAATTGTATGGGTTTACCTTTAATGTAGTGCACTAACAAAAGATCATATTGAGTGCTGCATCGTGCTGTTTTATCTTTGTGTTCGTATTTTTGTCTAGTCAACAAATGTGTATTGCTTATTTTCCGTCACCACTGAATGCTTGGGCCAGTTGTGGGGGAAATTTACAACCTTTAGTTGCAGGTCATTAGCTATGTCTCGTGCCAACACTCTCAATTCACATGCTAATCGAAGAGCCTACATATCAAACATACCCATGTTTGTTGAGGCCTACTCTTGATTATCGATTTTTTTTCTTTGATCATACTTGGTGTCCCGAACGTAACACTCGTCGTCATTTACATAATAAGAAATGAACCGGCAAGTATGCTTTTATAAATGTTGCGTGTTTGAGAAATGCACGTCATATGATAGGAGCACCTTCGTTAACGCATCAAAATCTACCGGTTCCACGGTTGTTTCGCCTGTTATCGTTAGAGAGCAACCAATGGATCACATTGAGTAAATGAACTTAAATCAGCATTGTAGAATTCGAGGGAAGGGCCGCATTTCCTAAGATCTTTTATTCAACGTGTCCACAGAATTAATCGCCGTCGAATAATGAATTCATGCGCTCAGTGAGAATAGTCTTCGTAGCTTTTGGGTGTGGACCAGACGGTGTTTTTGGTGATGAAAAACCTAGCATAGTATTAATTAAAGTCTGATGTGTTTGGTGTTTGATGTGTTAGATATAACTAAAACGAAGCTGACCTTTATTCGCTCACATCTTACTGTTGGATAGTTCTAGTCAGATGACGAAACTTTAGCTGGACCCCTACGTGTTTTGTCGTGTATACCTAATAACCAAGTCAACGAAGACCACAAAAAGTTAGGACTGAGCAATGAGGTTCTTGTGGCGAGCCAAACCGGTGCGAACCCAGCGCAAACTCCGTCATGCTGGCTGTCTGCTTCTTGGTTAGCGGACAGAGAATCAAGGTCTATTCAAACTAACCCGTATAATCTGAATGAATATTCATTCAGGGCACTATACAGTGAACAAAGATAGTCACAGTCTGAGAAAAGGGGGGTTAATCTAAACCCTGGTAAATGGAACTGTCTAGCTGAATAAACGTGGCCAAAGGGGCGGAGTCATCACTCTGTGAGAAGGGTTTCACGTGAGTACGGGACTGCATGCAAATAGTGGTTAATTCCAACCCTAAACCTTCCAGCTGAATGCGTAATCATTTCCTCAAAATGGATGAATTTTCCTTCTGAAACGGTTGGGGTTCAAACTCTTTTCATTTACCAATTAAGTTATCTGTCACCTTCCGCACTGCAGCCAAACAGGACCGTCGACCTACCTTGCGAATAAGTGACAACATGAGATTTATCTTCATCAATCACTAGGTTTTGCTACTAGGGTAGGTAAAAAATATCCGACTTCAGACCAACTGAATACTCTCCCGAGTAGATTTCCTTTGCATTCTTTCTCAAAACCTGTAAGCAGTACCTCAGTCTACCTAGTCATTGTCTCATATGCTTATACAGTCAAAGCACAACCGTTGACGCCGTTTCAGTTTTGGGGTTAAAATGGTCATCAGTTTCATGATGTGAGAGTGGTAGGTGCGAATTGATGAACGACCTTTTGAGCTTCTTCTTGAATGACTGCACACTTTGATAAATCACCGATACACCCATAGCTTATTGTATACATATAAGATTGGATTTAGGATCGTCAATTCGATCAGAAAGCGTCAATTTTAAGGGCGCACTAATAATTCCTTTCACTTAAACCTTCTAGGTTTTACTGACTCTGAGGCAGCCGACCTCTTTCTACCTTGGCGAAAAACTAGCACATTTTTTGCTTTTATCAAATTTGGCTTGATGCTGTTTGGAACTGAACAGATTTGAAGTGTACTGGTTTCTTCGGAACTGGCCACACCATCAAGCATGAAATCGATGCTGTATGTTTTAGTGGCTTTGACACAGCAACAAACTATGAATAGAGAATAACGGAACCACAGCTGGGCATATACACAGAATGAACTGTTCGCTAGAGCCCTCACAAGCCCTGACTTGCCCTCACAGAAATAGAAGTACCAATCACACTAACGCAAGAAGCATCAACGCCAATCCTCTGTGTATTCCTGGTAGGGTCATTTGAGGGAGTCAAACCAAGTTTCACCGAAGGCGTGCTGGGCTCAGCTAAGTTACGTCAGTACACAAATGTACAGACACGTTATCTCACTGCTTAGCTTCCTCCCACATAAGTTTCATTATGTAGCTGCGCCTCGACAAATTAAGGAAACTTGTTACGGATACTTTGCAACAAACTCGTCCCCTAAATCAACGTTGACTGATGGTACCGTTTTCTCGAACAATACTGTATTTTATCACCATGCCGGTGTTAAGATAAAAGCTGGAAAATTCCGGGAATAAAAGAAACTCCGTGTGATGAAATAAGCGCTTCACAGCTTCAACCCCAATGTTTCAGTATGGTTTGGAGTGCACACTACCACACTGTTAGGTGCAAACTTTTGTCGAGTGTAGTTCCATGTAGATCTGGCTGTTAGACGAATTCTATTTGCAATGTTTTGAAACTGTGTATCCCATACAGCGTGGTCGTATATATTTCGCGCAGCCTGTAGGCTCCATGTTTATCAACATATTTTCCAGCATGGGGAAATCGTGGTCGTTCTACTGTTAACAAACATTGGTGTCTTACCATGAGTATAGTTTTTGACATCGTAAAGCGACATAAAGATATTTTTACCAGGCTCTTTCGATGACGGAGAAAAACAAACAAACTTAGGCAGTAAGTCTTTCATCCATAATAATCAAATCGTGTAGTCTAAATAGGGCTTTCACATGTTTTCCTGAAATCAACGGATGGACAGTTACGGTACAGGCTCCAATTTGCGTCCATCATGATCTCCACATGAGATGTAATTGTAAATACTTTGTTTATTCTAAACAAATGTGTTAGGGAGCAACGATGAAACTAGCACGACAGTGGTGTATAAACGACGTGTTTCAATCGATTTCGGAGGAAACAGTCACGATGGATCAAAGCAACAAATCTTGGGGGATAATAAATCGGTCAGCAACATGCAAAATTGTCCTTTCTTTGGATATTGCCGGTTATGCTCCTTGTGGGTTTCTCGTAAACTAAAACCTTATGAATCTAGGTAAACCAGTTCAGGTTTAATCGTGTCTTCCAAATCCATTGTTCAACAACTGAAGCAGTTACATTCTGATTTGCTCTAATTGGCCCCGGACGGTAGTCGACTTGTTTTGATCAAAGATGAAGAGAGTACCGTGAGGTAACAGATCGGTGAGTTTTCGTACTGATCGGAATTAGCTAAGATAAGGGCGCACCTTGCTTCCTGGGAGGCTGTTGTTGATCCACTGCACCAAAAATAGACACACCAAACATTGATGCCTCTCATGTTGGCTGACATACGCTACCTTCGTTTCGTTGAAGGCGGTTCCAGGTTTGTGGGCACCTGAATGGTCCTTCCATAAAGGCAAGACTGAGACTGTGCTTCGGACAAAATTAGTCGTGCGGCAACACAGGACTCTATTATTAATGAACGCTCATGACTATTGATCAAATCGTTCGTCGGTCTTTATTACTATGTGGCTTCTTTGATCTCATTAGGTGACATACCATTCGTCTTATGTTAGTGTGGGTGACCGAATTATGTATGGTTTGTTGGACGTTCCTCGTATATTAATTGGTTGTACAGTGTTTATAGTGGTTGTCGGTCGTCCCAGTCGATTCACGACATCACTTGATCGTCATACCGTGTGACTATTGGTGGGTATATGTGGCTTTGCTGATTGACGTGAGGTTGCGTCTGTTCGATCCAATAATCAGATGCAGTTGCTAGTGCACCTTCTGTTACAGCCAGGCTTCTACTGTCAGAGAGGACCGATGTAGTTTTATCCAGTCGGCCGTTTACATTTGACCGTCCTACCAACCATTTATAGTCTGGTCACAACGAATCAATAGTGTCCTGCTTTCTGAATGCTTGACTGTCAGACTGGTCACATTTGTGACTAATATGACCTTCGTTTTGGTCTCGTACTAAGTGGCATAAACCACTGTACGGTCTCACACGTCGTGTTCACAGCCCATGCGTTTGGTCGGGTTATAACAACTCCCTTCCCCTTTGTTGACCCATCGATACTTCTACTCTATCCTGCGATTGCGTGCTACTTTCTTGTCATTTGCGTCAACAACAGATGTATCTTTAGGTGATTTTTGTATGTACTAATCCGATTCCACTTCTTTCCGCCAACACCGTCTCATATAAACCTCTTTTCCGGCTAATTACCTTATTGCCTATCCTGAGTTCGTAGCTTCTTTCACTATTCCTCTCTCAGATAATCCCTTTCCTCCAATGATTACCAGTTCCCAGGATAGGTTGCACCCGTAACTCTTCCCCAATTTCAGTAAGCGGAAACTTTCTTGAACCACAGCTATACTAATGGCGTTTCTGTCAGAGCAATACTTTCTTCAGGCCCTCGTGCAACAAGGTTGGCGAACTCGTTTCCGGTTAGGGTAGCGGATCTGCTGTAGGAAATAATGCCCTCGTTCTACAACTAAACAAGCGTTACACTGGGCTGGTTACAATATCTTGGGCTGACGTGTATTTCCCTTTTAGAAGTTCAAGGTAAGGATACTCGTAGGTGTCTTTCGCTGTAAACAACAATCACTTTTGCCGCTGTCACTGCTGCTTCTGCCTCTCAGTTCAACTTCCTGTGACAATGGCCGGTAAATTACTGCATGAACTGTTTTTGATTGAAATCTTGAAATCCTGTAATGGTGAACAGTAGTCGAGTGTCATATACCAGCGCCTGAGGTATTCCGTGACGAACGAAATGGAATCGTATCTTGTTTGCTATCAACTGCGTGGTTGTCATAGAGAGGAATTGGATTTCGAAAATGTCGCTGAAGTAGCTCACTGTTATCTAGTAGTTTAAATTAGTATATTCACCGCAATTTTCGCAACAGCCTGTCTAGAACTTCATGTATCCTCTTTGGGTTCTTTACCTGACGAGCGTCGTACATCAGGACATGCTGGTCACATAGATGCTATTCCGGACTTGACTCGACGTGCAGGCCAAGACATCAGTTCACGAGCCCTTTCGACACCTTTTTGAAGGTGACTTCATGAGCTTCAATGGCGAACGAGACCACAGGGCTGGTGTGCGAATATGCAGGTTGACAGACACAGGGGTTGACTAATTCATTCATTAGGGTATGGATAATATGTTGAGAATTGCCCATGGTTTGGCAGTACAGGTCTTACGATCTGAGATGCGAGCCTGACTAAGTACGAATCAAGCGTCTGTTTTTGAAGTTTCTGGGTTCTTTCCGGTCTCTAGTGATCACCCTCTCTAAACGTAACCTAAACATTGTTTATCCACAAATACCACCTAGTGACCTAAAACGAGACTTTGTCCTTAGTATTTCGGGAAGTGGAGTCACCACAAATAAACTTGAAACACAGTAGTGTACCTAATGAGTACCGTTGTTCAAGGGGTTAGAGAGACAGCCTTTCGGTACACTTTAGATTGCATGAACGATGACAGTAGCTGATGTCTACTGTCTTCCGATGCCGGATCCAGTTTACAGCTGACAACGTAGCAGTTGCGACCCAAAGATAGGTCGGACTGTCTAGATTCAAAACGTCATATTGTTGTAGGAAGGGCTCACGCATAGAAATAGCTGTTTCCACATCGATTATGGGAATGACATTTTGATCTCTTTTGTTTCTCACTCAGGTCATAGTCATCGGGAAGTGGTACTCATCGAGAAGAGTAAGATTTCGAGCTGAACGTTGTAAATCAATGAAACCATAAACTGAAAGCTTCGATCAAATCAGTCAAAGTTGGTGGTTATTTAGCGACAGTTAATCACTAATTTTATTTGTCACAACGGTGGATCAAAAGGGATTGATTTCTTTGCGCGTATTGGGCTTACCTTTTTGATTTCTTCTGCCACTCGTCTTCGTTCTTCCCGCTCAGCACGCAGTCGCGCTCGTTCAAGTTCACGTTCCTTCATACCTGGACCATTTAAATAGTTTTTAAAGTGAGAGACGGCGTAATTTTTCAAAGGAATGCTTACCTTAATGTTGAACGACTGCCCAACGAACGCTAATAAAATTAGACTGTTAGAAACACCCGGTAAACTTCCAGAATAGCTAAAACAGTGTAAGTAAGTTGACTGTCGGTTGCTCTGGGACCAACGACAGGTAACAATGTAACAGAGAAGCAAAAAGCTACCTGTTGGGTGGTGGTGACTTTAAAACCTGGTTGGAACACTATGAACGGGAAATATCGTTCTTATCACAAAAGCGGCGCAAACAAAATCAAATGTTATAAGTCCATGATAGCATATCCGTAATATCTGATCACATGTAACATGTTTAGATGGAAAGGACCTTGTGACAAACAGAAGGTAAATATATTTGCGCAGAACGTGTATGCAGAAACATACGGATTATTGTTCAGTTCTACACTGATTGTCCCGGGTTTCAATCCAAATTTAACTTACTGAGTTAAGGTGTGAGTATATCAGTGCTCACTTGAGGATGACTTACAAGACGATCTACAGGGGTTCAGTATTCAACTAATCAGCTACTGTGACATTACAGCGAGGCATTCAAGGCAATAATAACACCGTAATATATCATCACTTTCAACAATTCTATAGGATAAACCAGCAAAGCGAATGGTTACGAACGCCACAACCAGGCAGGCGGCAACTGCTAACCTTGTTCAGTGGAGGAGCCACGTCGTTCATAGCCCGTGACCATGCCACTGCCTAACCGCCTTCCAGTTTCTCTTAACGATCAGCAATCACACTGAGTAACGCATGGTACGCCTGACGTTTTGTCGTCATACGGAGTATGTGGTCAAACCAGCGAAGACTATGTATATCCACTATCTCACTATCGGACGCGAATTAGCTAATGTCGTGTTGCCCACGCTATCAGCTCATTTGATCCGGAATAATTGGCACGGAGAGCGAGTCCAATATCAAGGGGTTGTGATTCTTACAGTAAAACTGGACACGTACGTGCATTGTAAACCCGCATTCACTCGATAATAAGACTTCCCCAATCATAACCGATAAGGTATTTTGGCTAATATACCTTAAACCGCACTCACAGTTGATTGCGATTTTCGTACTCACAGAGATTTCAGCTAAACTCTGTGAATAAAAGTACTATTTTCCAATGCATATCTTTACTCCGGACCCAGAAGTAAAAGCTCCAATTAATTATGGGTTAATTTCAACTTATATCAACCATAACCTTTTTCCAGATGTTCATAGGTTCATAAGTTATTATGCGAGAGGTAAAAAACTGCGTCTGTACGTTCTTATCGCTGTGCTGGTCGATGAAAAACTGTTCTGAATGGTTTATATGTTTAAAGAAAACGTAAATAAAAAGTAAATAAGAGTAAACTTCGGTGAAACTGCTGGCATGCAAGCATATCTGTAACGAGCAGTGAAGCAACATTCTGCCCTATTTGCGCATTTAATGATCTGTGAGAGTGGGTTAGAACGGCGCTTGCGGAAATTGTATGACAGGTTACCTGTTACGTATGTGCCGACCGATTAATGGTTTGAAACTCTCAACCGATTCAGCCGTAACCGCCGATTTCGGCAGTGTATCCTAGTTTGATCAGACACTAACTGTGAAGTAGTTCTGTCTCAGAAGTAGATTGTTTATTCCATAATCCAACTTCGACGATTAATCCGTTAGACGATCCTTCTTGTTTAATCGAAGGAGATATGTCAGTAAATGGTCAGGGGTTTGAAATATTCTGTATGTAAGAAGTAGGTCTCTCCTGAGATGTCTGTATATAACAAGGAATTGACCTAACCTTGTTGGTCTTTCTGGGTAAGTGAGTTTCCCAGATCCCATAGTTCTATTGCGTGCTCCCCTCTGAGCACTTTCAGTAAGTGCCAGATGTATTTTTTAAGACAAGGACGACATGTCTTTTTTGTCCATTTTCAGGTGTGAGAAGAGTATGAAGGTGAACGTAGTTGGGAAAACCCCAGAATTGAATGTTCCACAAATTCTCCCTAAGAGTTTCAGGGTTATTTACGTCTTTCCAACCATGCCTTCTAAATTTGTTGACAGATCTAAAGGAATTGTCACCGTAGTCTTTAGGTCTCGTTTGCACATTGATAAGAGTAGCTTTGTGTTGTCAGGGTAGTGGTTAGTGCAATTTTGGTGGCTAACACTCGTACCTATATTTGTTGACACCGGGCGGCTAGCTGTTTTTATGAACCGCTGGTTTAGACGGCTCAGGTCGTTCGGTTGGATCATCACATCTTCCAATGCTTTGTGTCATCCTCGTAGAGCAGCATCAGTAATTTGACTATACTGGGTAACTTAAGAACGAAAAGAATGATTAACAGGCGTTCTAAGACTCATCCATATTTAACGCCGCAGTTGGCAAGGAACCACTCTGACGGCCGTCCATTCCCTTCGACGGTTAATCTATGTTCAATCAAGTAACCGTCAAGCCACACGAGGAAACACTCATCGAGGGCATAACATCTTATCAAAGATGTTGGAAAAATCACCACAAACCCGGTTTATGGCCAGTCCTGCGTCAGTAGCTTTCGTCCAGACGTCATGAGCAATAGGCAGATTCGTGATGCATGAATATCACTTACGGAAACCTTGCTGTTTCTTGATGGAAAGTTCGAGGTATTCATCCTTGATCCGGACAGCGTCATCTAATAAACCCTCCATTGCCTAGGAGATCTAGGAAACGTTATTGGTTGATGGTTTGCTGGATTATCTTTGCCTCTACGTTTGGAAGTAGGTGTGTTTATGAATTGTTGCCAGGCTTTCGGTAGACGGCCAGTTGAAAAGGAATGATTAAAAAGTATTGCTAGTAGTTTTTTAAATTTGGTGACGCAGCTTTACAAGACGACGAAAGATATTAAGTCTCGCCGAGTGATTTGTGATTCGGTAGATACTCTAATCTGATTGCGTCTTGTGACACTGAAATTTGGAGTAATTCAGTTAAGTCGCGCCCTTTGTGTTCAGGAGCTGATCTCAAATTACAGTATTTCACACTTACATACTGTTCACCCAAGGTGTTGGCTGACTGGGCATCTGCACCGGTAAATCCAGCGGGGGTGTGCGGATGCGAAATTCCAACCTTGCTCCTTATGTGTGCTGCAGCTACGTTGTAGAAAAGCTTTTGAGCAAGATGAAGTTGATGGTAGAATCAATCCGCTCTGACGGCACACATGGTATGGTTGCGCCAAATGACATACTGAACAAATGCAAATTCAGTTGATACTTGTTTCAAGCTGATGGTTTCAATGTAATCGGACAGTTTTTCTACTGTCTAGACGGCTCAAATTTCTACTGGACCTGCTACACTTGGATGGAGCGTGGTTGCTAACGCCATCGGAGAGTTCCTCAAAGGTGAATTATCAGTGAACGTCATCACTGAGGATGGTGAAGGAGCCAAGTCATTTAACTTCTCTGATCTGTCTCCGTCTTTGTAAAATTTCCTTGTAACGGGCGGTCACACCCGCATTTTCAGGAATTTGCTGTCTAGTCCCGTGTAGATGATTGAATTCAACTAGCCCGTAATCACTGTAACCAAGTGAGGCTGCGACTTTCAGATTGCCTATACTGCCGACTTCGTTGGTAAGAATGTAATCAAGACAAGATGGCACTTGGCCTACCCGCCACGTAATATGGTCCTGAACATGCCGAATAGACCACTTTCTGCTGCTGACTCTAAAACTTCCTTAACGAAGACTTTGCAGTATCAAATAAATCGTTTACGATATCTGGCCTCGGATAGTGAGAATCTTCCAGTATTGAAGTATGAGTGTAACTTAAAGGTGGTATTATGCACATATCGTTGCGCAGGGCAGTGCCAGCAACCGTGTGCGCAGAAGGCGACTGGGTGTCCTGAGCTTCATTCTTACAGCAGGTCGCTGCGATGCTTACCATAAATGGATTTCTCCGGTCTTGAAGCTCGTACGATTTATTTAAGAGTGAATTCGCTTTGATATGGAAACTACCAGGAAATAGCTTCAATGTTTACAATAACTATAAAATCTGAATCTACTTGGTGATATTCAACGCGTGAGAAGGGCTGAGTCAGTGTGTTTCAATGTACTCTGAGGCCACCGTCATAGCGGCAAGTCGAATTACTTTTAAGCTCCTGGAAAAACTTCGTCATCTGTGTAAAGGTTTCTTGGAATCGATCTCAAGAGCAATTCCACTGGGTTTTTTGATAGTATACAGTTATATCTTCTCAATTCTGATCTACTAAGATGGTATCTGTTCCCAGTAGGTAACTGTGAACGGGCTGCAGGTTGAGCTACATGTGTAGGGGAAGGTGTTTTACGCCAGTGACTACAAGATCGGAGAGATTAATAAGTGATATTAGCATTCATCACCGGTCTATATAGCGGACTGTTCAAATAACGACATCAGAACTTTATAAAATAGGCATAATATACTTAATAATGATCCTGCGCCAGCGTTCATCGAACTGTTATTATTTATTGACAATAAAAATATTGCTGAACAAGTTTGATGAATTTTGTGATTTCAGTCTGGCCAGAAGTTCTCATAGTGGGATCATCGAGTGGAATTAACCGGACAACTACCGTCCATTCTCTGGTCGATCGAGCATTCGGAATACTATTCACGCGCAAATGTGTTCGAACTTTTGCTTATGATAGTCTGATCATGTGTAAAGTGAGGTCAATGGCACGGTGGTTCATACGGTTACCCGATAAAAGCGTAGCTAAAGTTCTACTCCCAGTCATGGCGAGGATATGCACTACTGACGAGCTATAGTAAGAACAAAAATCCGAGTCTAGTGCTTTTTACGAAATAAGCTGGCTGAGAAATCTATGGGTGTGCAAGAACTGCAATCAGCTGTAAATGATGTTCAACTTACATTCCACCGTTCAATTAAAAAAAACCAAGATTATCTTACGACTTTGTTAGAAGGGTCGTATATTTTGCACTTGGCCTTTCCGGTGGACTCAGGCATACAATCGATCTGTTCTGTCTTCATGTCTGTGTGTTATCATACTTAAATTATTCATGAAATGTGGATGTAAATGCGAATTTCCTGTTTTTGAGTTGATTCTTCATCAGTTTCATCGCTGACTTCCATACCTAACTATTAAACGACCAAGAATGATGAGGATCTACGTAAGAGCTTTATAGGGGGAGAAAATCTCGTATGTGATTCATAAATCAAACGTCTTCAGTCAGGCCGTATGAGCCAATGGAATCAAACCTGTTGGTAAATGTTTTATTCGAACTATATCAAATAATAAGCCTACGTCAGTTGATTGTAGTGACAGGAAAGAATTTTCAGTTTGACAGAGAATCACTTGACACCTGTACAGTATGGATCAACCATCTAGGCCGATGTATTCCTGAAGTCTTAAAGATCATAAGAGATATTCCTCATGTAACATAGTTTCGTCACATGGCACTGTTCGACAGCAATATTTTGTAAGTTTTCGAATACATATAATACACTTTATGAGCGCAGAAATTTAGACCACAACGAAAACAATCTGATATGCAGCCTTCTGACAACTTGTAGGATAAAACTTACGTTTAAGGAATGTATTCTCCGGTAATGAAACACTCTTTGGGATATCGGACAGGAAGACGGAATCGTTTAAGGAGGCTGATTGACTACGTTGCATCGGTGTACCAGTTTGTTCTATTTGGGAGCTGTTAAGAAGATGACATGCAAAAAAAACAGTAAGCCACACTTTTGATCTTTTTATTTCGGGTTACGAAAACGAGCATTTCTTTCAGCCCGCCCATCAAAATATTTCATTAAACATAAGTAGGTTCAAACAGTGCGTCCTATTTAGTGACGTGAAGCGCGGTAAACATAACGAGGTGCAAGCAGTTGGTTAAACTGTCCATTGTTAAAGTGGTCGACGGTTGTTTCGACCTAGTGAGATCATATCAGCATTACACACTGCAGGAATCATGCACATAACACATATGTAAGTGCATGAATGACTGTTCAGAGAAGTATCCACTAGGGCATGGTTTCTCGATCAAGGGAATTGCAGGAAGGCAGGTGAGTTGCTTCCTTTTACTACCGCACTTCCTTTACTGATTGGTTGATCGGCTTCAGTTAGTAAGAAATAGAAGTGAAAGGACTAAGAAATATTACGTAACAGAATACATATAAAATTAAAATCCGATTACCTAACGACGGCCAATTCGTTCTCTTTTTGGGGTCCACTAGAATCATACTAGTTTCAGCATCAAGGAAAGCGATGCACCATCAGAGTTGGTGAATTAACCACAGTGATGTATTCGTAAACTCGACGATATTTACTCCTCCTGCTGGCCGTTAGTGCTACTTTTAGACGAAATATGACTGATACAGTTCTCCTGACTTTACTGGGCTAATGACATTGCTGACGATATTTTTTGGTAAACCAGTGACTCCTTAACACAAGCACAACAACCAATAAATTGGTTAAACGCTTAGGATCCAAAGTGTGGGAAACCGTCGGTCATCAAAATTTAGTATAAAAGAATTAGTAGCTGCTCAGGTTTATGGAAACTCTGGTAGTTAGCCACGTGATGGGCTACTCATTTCCTGTGAAAATAGTAAGGTCTTTAATCGCCTACACTGAAGAGTGCTCTCGTGATTCGTGAAATGTAACCGGTGCTGTAACTAAAATACGTGCCAATCTGTTACTAATCAATAGGATGAGAACCAAGATAATAACTGCATACAAATGAGTATCTTCTTTTCATGATAGCGGATGCATTTAAAGTATGTTCGACACCAACAGCTCCTTGAGTATAACAACATTGAAACAGTAGGTTCCTTTTAATAACTTTATCAATGCAGCAAGAAGACATGTTGCGATATGTTAACATTTCGTTTACTCTCATCAGTCGCAAACGTAAAACATGCGAGTTATATGTGACAAACAAATAGAGATAGACAGGTTATGGAGACGTATACAGTCACATCACGTATTATGTCATCACCACCACGGCAACCCTATGGGTTGCTTTAACCCATTTTGTGCACATAACGGCGGCTGGTGAGTTTTGATCAACCAAATCCCCGACTACTCATCAGTAATCTAAAATATGGCCTAGCAAGTTTAATGAGATCGGAGATTTCGACCTGTTTAGGAAGTCCTAATCGCGGGGTTATCGATTGGAGTTAACAGACAGTAACTGTGTCTCCATTTCGAGACGATCGGGCAACCTGATCATTACTCACAAGCGAAAGTGGTTGAGCGTTCACATATGATAATTCAGTCGTGCCTAACGTGAGGTCAATGGCACAGTGGTAAACACGGTTGCTTGCTCATGAACAGCGTGTCCGTGGTTCAAGTCCCGGCGGTGGCGATGATATGCACTACTGACGAGCTCTAATGAGAACGAAACTCGAGTCTAGTGCTTCTTTTCGAAATGGGCCGACTGGAAAGTCCATGGGAATGCGACAGCTGCGATCAATTGTGGGTGATGTTCAACTTGAAATTAACCAAATCCCCGACTACTCATCAGCAACATGGCTTCGTTAAAGACCAGTAGCTTCAGGTTCTGTTGACGTAACAACATTTTGAAAGAGTTAAGTGGGATCACCTGGTGACCTGTTATCATGAGGTGTCTGGCAATCGATGATGTGGGGCTTCGAGTGACAGATTCACCGGTTTCCGGTTGTTGTGTCGTGCGCTATTTCAACCAGTTTGGGATGTGTTCGGCCACACGCTGAGATAGCCGTCGGTCTGTTCTGCCTAGGTAAACGTCACCGCAGCTGCAAGTGAACTGATAGACAACGTGAGAGACAGAATGGTCAGACAGACTGCGCCCGCGATTGTGTAGAACGGGTCTTTTGGTGGTTTGAACCAAGCGTAATTGGCAGCCGCAAACGTACGGAATAGAGCACACTTCAGTTTGTGCTTGATGTCCTTTGCCAGATGATCGCCTTTGAATTGCAAAAATAGAAATATATCTTTCTTTTGAGCTGTTTGCACTGGTTCATTGCATTTGGTCGCCTTGCTGTGAATATCTACGAACTTTTCAGGATCTCCGTTTGCCAGCAGCGTTTTCCTCAGCATTTCTTGTTCACTCCGCAGCTTATCAGGAGTGCAAATACAACTGGCCCTATGAAATAGAGTCTTGAACAACCTCCGCTTGTATGCTATCGGGGCAAAGCTAGAGAACTGGAGATATTGTCCGCCCCATGTTGCTTTGCGATGGATCGATCGCTGTAATTTTCCTTCCCCACACCTAGTGATGAGTACATCTAAGAATGCTAAACTGTCGTTTGATTCGTTTTCGTGAGACAATGATAGGTCCGGATGAATAGAGTTAATAAGGCTAAGAAATAAATCAAAATGATCAGTATCCGTAAAAAATCAAAATATCATCAACATGCCGCTTGTATAGTAAGGCTTTGGCAATATAATCATAGACTTGTCGTTCAATCATACCCAAGAAGATATCGGCTAATGTTGGGCCTTACAGACCAACCTAGCCACTCCGTCTACTTGTCTATAAGAAAGCTCTCCAAAATTGAACTTGATATTTTCTGTACACGGTAAAATGGTATCCTTAAGATATTCAAGTGGAATACCTGTATCACAGTTTTGGTTGGAAGTAAAATCACATAAAAACTCAACTGTCTCTCGAACAGGAACGTTAGTAAAAAGGGAATCAACGTCAATGGAATACATAGTTTGTGAACTCACCGACATGCGTTCTAATGTCTCTGCTAGCTCAAAAGAATCCTTTAGGCAATGGGGGGGGGGATAACAGTTTGCGAATGGGGTCCAAAATTTAAACCAGCCATCGAGCAACATTATTGGTGTGCTGAACTGTTCATACACAGAATTGGTCGCAGGGATACGCCATCCATGTGTATTTTTGGTGCACCTCCCATTCTTGGTGTTTCCGTACCGATCGGCCTCACGTGATTATATTGATTTTCAAATATATGGCCTTGCAACAGCAGTATCTGAAGTTGCTTCGCTATTTGCTTTTCCTGCATTATGTTATTTTTTGTCGTTTTATCTTTCTCAAACTGTCGTCAGTCTTCCAAAATGGCATTCATTTTCATCATGTAATCGTCCTTGCTCATGATGACAACACCAGAACCTTTATCCGGCTTTAGAAACACCGAATGTAGCATTCCTTTCAATTCTTTAATGGTTTGATAGTGTTCCTGTTTCAGGCAACAGTGATGATGAATAGGTGCTGATAAAAATTGATTAGAATTATGTACCAATTTTGCATGAAACCAATTCGTCTCATCAGAAGACGTGGGCTACAAATCCTTTAACTGATGGTACATATACATGAATTGCACTTGCGTGTTCAACTTGTTAACTTCTTTGGGTGGTAGTTTGAACTCCAGTTCAAGGGAGAAGACATCCAGCTGCGTTTGTGTGAACTGACTTGACAAGAGATTGTGTACATGCTTTAAGCCGTCACTAAGAAATACACTCATATTGGCTGGGGGTTGCTGTGATGGTGATGACATAATACGTGGTGTGACTGTATACGTCTCCATACCCTGCCTATCTCTATTTATATGTCATATTTAACTCGCATGTTTACGTTTGCGACTGATGAGAGTAAACGAAATGTTAACATATCGCAACATGTCTTCTTTCTGTATCGATGAAGATATAACAATATTAGCTATGTTTTAAAGGCTATCGGTTTATAAGTACTCATTCTCTTAGTTCCAGTGCACCTTCAGCAGAGATGGTCGCATTTGCGATGTAGTCTTGCAGTCGTATTGCTTAGCAAGAATACATGATTTAGGACAATCCAAATATGGTATTGGTTGGCTACTTTCAATGCAGTATTTCTTGAATGTTGGAACCAGGGTAGACTGTTATATTTCTGTATTTTAACTGTTTTTTTTTTAAATTTGGGCCACAGTATATGAAAGAACCAGTGAATAACAATGTGACCAAATTAGTGAAATATCGTGCTAGCAGTAAATAAAAGGTGTATAGTGGACATTTGTGCCAAAAGAATGGTAGTAAAAATGTCTTTGTTATCAACCAGAAGCAGTATGCAATGTCCATGTACGCATCAGAGTAGTCAAGAAATCTATGGGAACTAGGATACGTGAATATTGTACGAAATTTATTTATCAAGGTCTGTCATTATTTTTGGTGTAATATTACTGATAGTTAGGGAAGCCGTGAGCGACCCCGTTGCTAAGGTTTTTTAATGCAGCCTTTAACCGGAAAGAATACCGACCACAAATTACCTTGTTCAGGTCAGAATGTTACTGATAACACTAACAAAGATGATTTCACTGAACACTGACAAGGCAGCAAACAACATTTGGCAATAAGCGTCCACGGTCAGTAACTGACATTCCACTTTTGGTAAGTTATTTTGGAAACCGTTTCATTTTACTACGGGCTGTTCACACGTGTGTGAGATTTGCTTGAAAGGTATTTTTTCTATGACTATTAATGATTCAAGTATCATTCAATGTATGGATTTATTTGAACACAGTCCGACTTAGCTTCCAGTCAGTCCGACCTGCTTATCAGAGTGAGTACTTGTTCATGAAACGTGCGGTCGGATTTCTTGTTTGTGCGGCCTGTGCAATTCCAGCGGGATTATCAGAAGCATGATATAAGCAATATCGGATGCTGGTGGATGATATCCATTTAAAGCAATTATAATTTTGGAAGAATACAACACCCACGGGCTATTTCAACGTTAAGCAATGTTGAAAGCAATAACCTTGCCTGAACTGTACTTACTTCATCAGCGCAGTCGATGGTAGCAGTGGTGCTGATTGCACTAACAGAGACTCCTGACTTTCTCCATGCATTGACGACTCCTGTCTGGTAGCTGGTTGTGTCCCGTGAATGACTTTCTCATCAAGCTTCTAGAACAACAAAAGTTGATGATTAAAAGACGGTTAGAATGGAATAGTGCAACCATAACATAGCTAAAAGTCAACGCTTTAACCCGGATTCATTCAATGACTCACCGCTAATTCGATATGACGAGGCTACTCTGGCAGTATACTTTGTAGCTGAAGTTACCAAAACTAAGCGGAGCATACTAACAAAGTCTTCGTAAACAGGTGGCTGAGTTGACCAAGTTGGTCAGGAATGAGCCAGGTGACGGCCTGTCTTTTCTCCTCGATCGACTTACCACAGATGTGGGAATTCGGTGAAAAAAATATCTTCGTAAAATCACGTTATCTGTTGGACGATTACTATGAATAGCCTAATAACAGTGGTACTCACTGAAATAGATGGTCTGTCTTTGAGCATACATTGTGGTGACCAAGTTACAGATGTTGTTTACTCAGGCTGTTTCGACAGTCGACCATTACTTGTCTGGCATGCGCTTCCTGAAGACTGCTTTGTCTGGTCGGTGTTTTTGTGATTCATCTTGGTTAATAAGAATGAATAATATATTCCATCGCTTTGAATAAGTGAATGGCATAACACACTTCATCATGTCAGTGGAGGTAGGCTTGATGTTGTAGTTCCCATCTGATGAGTTTCAGTTTAGTGCAGCACTAGTACGATTTTGAATTTGTTTTCAGACTCATCCAAATCCTTCATGTAACACACTACCCACAGTTAGCTTCCGGAAGATCGACAGAAGTGGGAGAGAATGACTTTAAACCTTATCAAGACTTTCAGGATAATTCGTAACAACGTTTGTGCAAGTCAGTCGATGTTAAATCAAATAGTGGATTATAAAATTGCTTCCATGTTCATACGAATTTCTCATGGCTTCGTCTGTTCACCATTTGGAATAATTGGGCTTAAAAAATTCTCTCCTTCATTTGCACAAGACCGTAGTTAAGACTGAACGTCAGTTTTAGACTAAATGTAACGTTATCGCCAGCAGCAGTGTAGGATTGCGTACACCCTCCACGCCGTACAAAATGGCGGCCATCATTTCGGGGCCATTCCAGTGTGCTACCTCGTGAGTGGTACACCGCCAATTGCTATACACAGTCCCGTTTAAGTAAGTTCCGTTCCATCTTCGCCCTAGCTGAATCGCAAATACGTGTTGTATGCGCGTCTAGGCCGTCTGTGCCCCATACACACTGAGACTCAAGCTGCGTTCTGATTGGTCCCGCCTTCAACAACCAACGATCCATTCGTCCACACACCGCTCGTAAAATAGAACGATATGGCTGTACGAGTTCTGTCTACCGTTGTTACAGTCTGTAAGGCTTACTACTGATTGCACACTTGTACGAATACAACACTGGCGTCGCGTGAAACAAAACTGTCCGATGAATTCTGATATTCAACCTCCGGAATCCTACTGGCGTGATGCTGCCATACAGTCAACCGAAAATGATTGGAAACAGTGAAAAAACTACAATTACAAAATACTTGCATTTACTATTGATTGATTTTACTTTCAGTGTGAGCTTGAAGTTAAAGCTGCTTCGTCATTTGTTGGGCAATGAAGTGTGACGTCACTTCTACGCAAACAGATTACGTTGTTGTGCAAAATTCTTAAATAAGCGATTATACTCTGGTTCAGCCATCCATTTTGAAACATTCAACTTCGTTAATCGTAATAAATTTTTAAAAATAGCTATTTGTAACTTGAAACATTCCGCGATTGCTTTGTCATTGAAAACCGTAGTAATCGAGTGAAAAGTTTAAATGTGCTATGGCCTACACGCTTAGAAACAATCCCTGGAATCCGTCAATAACATAGAAATCACATATGGTTACAGAATTGACTCTCACTCGTTGTAATAGTTCGCCAGCCATCCTGTGGGCACCAGCTTCCACCAACAGTTCCGTATACCGTTTTGCAGCTTTTAGTTCTTCAATTTCACGATTTTGTGCACTGATCCGTTTGCGTTGTTTTAACACTGTTTTAGACAAACTTGGACGCTCTACAGTAGCTTCTGGTGGTCTGCAGCTTGACACGGTTTGGTAATACTGTAATACGTTTAGATAAAACACATTTAGCCGTATCATTCACTTGTCAGTCTATCTTTTGACCATGATGGATTGGTATGACGAAAACGTTGTTGGTTTTTTATAAATTTGGAATTCAACAATTCTACTGAAATTAAAGGTTCTGCTCACGGAAGACCTTTTCTGTGTGTCACTTTAATTAATATTTTTGGGACCTGATTCTATTAGGATTGATTGACAATTTTATATAATGGTTGTCTTTCGGTTAGGATACATATGCTAAGATTAGACCTAGACAAGAGGATGACAAAGTTTTTCAGTCAAGTAAGCTGACTTAAAAATCCAGTCCACAAGACAGCAATTAGCTTACTGAAGTTTGAATGAACACCACTGGTATGTGATATCCTAAGTCTGGGAATCTGATACCATTTTATTGTTTTCACACCGGTGATTAAACTGTGTACACACAAAAATGCCCAGTGTATTCGACAGATTTATGACCTATAATGAGGCATATATGAAGAGGATTCATCAACTGACAGTTTAGACTGATTGAACAGATATTTGTGCATATACGAACAACTTCTTATGATAATTTTCTCACATGCGGCTATACCCCTTACAGTTACCTGTGTGCGTTGAATAGAGGAAACTTTAAATATATATGCAGCTGAAACCATCTTTCAAAACAACAGAGTTAAATTCTTGAAGTTTATGTGTGTGAGTGAACTGTCTGATATTTTTGCATAGCGGCCAGCGTGTTTCGCTAAGCTAATCCTTCTGGAAAATCATATTCACCTTCGCCGGATGTCAGTGGGAAATTTAAAAATTACGTTCATGCCATTTCATGAAGTGGATTTCACATCAGTACCTACTGGACTACCGTTACAACTATACATTCCGTCCGAAAGTTGTCTGAATAATTTCACTCAGAAAATCTGTCAAGCTATCTTGAGATAGTTGTAGGTATCTTTAGAACTTAACTTTGCTCGTGCGATTTTTCTTTTGGCAGTTTTTCAGCTGGAAAATATAATTAGCGTGATTCGGTGCAGATAGTTTTTAACTAGCCAGGAACTTGCTACTCAATCCTACATCAGCAGTTGTTTGAATTACATCTCAGAAAATAACACGGAACAGATTGTCTGTGAAAAAGGCGCGCCTGCAAGGTGGAGCATTTCTGACAAGTTCTGGAGAGTGTGTATATATATAAACCGATTGTGTGATGTTGTTGACTGTTACTACGGTTATGTGCGTATCTTTCACCACGATCAATGCGTGTACAACCAGTTCATAGACTGTATAGCTGATAAGAGTCCTAGGCACCGGAAATGCAAGACAGGCCACAATAAAAATACGACGACATGACTTACCAAATGTTTACAAAAAATGGTCGTTATGTGAAATTTCCGATGAACTCAAAACGGGCGTTTTATTCGCACTGTCTTGTCCTAAGAAGAGCAGTATGGAATGCCTACTGTTTGGTATGTGGTCACTTTTGAGGTTGATACCAGTTTCCATCTACAGTCTAAGGTTTAGGCAAATGTTTCATGCCTGTGTGAGTGCATCTGCCTTTCGAGTTATCTGTGTTTCACAACTAGAGTCAGACGTGTACCACTCGGTTAGAAATTTGAAAAACATGGAAGTTCGTTCTCATGATTATTTTCACAAACCTTGCTTATGAAACCCATTACGGTCAATATTAGAGACGATATAATTGTGGCATATAAAACCGGATTAATAAACAACGGGCAGCTTTGATCGAAAAGCACTGGACTCAAAGGACAGTTAATTACATTGTGATCACTAATTTGTCCCCAATTACTGGTTACCGAATAATCTTGATCTCATGTAACTATGTCTATCATGTGGTGTGGAATCATGTTTTACTCCTCGTGTCGAATTGGACTACCGGTTCGGTATCCTGAGTTCCCTGAAGGCTTTGGCAGGTTTACGCGGAAACTATGTTGAGTGCTTGAATCCCGATTGCTGCTCAACAATGACAACATATTCTGTCTGAATGCGTTTAACCTTGACCATGTTAAAACACCGATGTTTCTGAAAAACGATCAGAGTTAGCTAGATGAGAAAACGTTATATATTTTTTTGCCTAACCTTTTTGTCTGCTAACGGTGAAGACTGATTGTATCAATCAATCTGCTTGATTTCACAGATTAAATGTTCAGAACGAGATACCTACAACTATTTCTTTTTCTTTCTGTGTAAGTTTTTTCGGTGTGTTCATAGGTTGCTCATTCTTTGAAAGTACTCAATACAATTCGTATACTGAAACATTTTATGAAATATGATGAATTATCATTTTAAAGGAGAGGGACTGTTTAAAAGAATGAATACGACTGTAGTTATGATGATGATGATTATGCAGATAGGCACGGGATGAGCTAGGCTTCAAACAAACCTTTTGATTGAGTTGTGAACTTGTAAGCTTCTGTTTGGTCTGGTTTGAACAAGATGAATTGTTTTCATGGTGCAATATTCTCGGCTTTTCCGAGTGTGGTTGTGATACTTCGACTGGACTCTGGAACTGTTCGCTTTGGAAGTACATGAAAGACTTACCATAGGTGGTCTAGATTGTTTAGAGGTGTTTATTGGATTTTCATGAGGAACAGGTTTTGATTCGTTCGGTGTTGAGTTTCTCCGTGATGAACACGTTTTAAGGCTTTCCAAAAACTGGACCTCCTTTAGTCTGCGGATTTCTTCCCGTTCGACTGTGGCTTTTGTGAGCTTTGAAATGAAAATATTTGGTAGAATTGGTCTTATTAGTTAGCAACTATAGACAGAAACATCGGTTGCGATTCGTTACTGAGCCTACACAAACTGGCTATATTGTGCAGATATTACTTCTGCACGTGAATAATCAAGACTGTTACGGACACAGTATATTTACATGAAAGGTTGACTGAAAGTGTGTTACATAATTACCTCCAGTGCAACTAGCGGTAAAACTAGGCTTGTGAGATTTACGAGGTGTGTGTTTGTACTCTTTTTAGCATACAATAAAGGCGACAGTTGGCTCCTAGAGAAAACATTGAAGGAGGAATTCAACAGTGGTTTTTTTTAATATTTTTTTGTGAGTGACAACATATGCGAAATAATGTATGTCTACGGAATCGTTTGATTCCTCGATTCCTCGTGAACAGAATGAGCCACCCCAGACAGGCTATGATATGAATGCATCTTTGTGGAAATTGCCTTGTCCTCAAAAAATATAAATTACTAATCGAAAACTAGTGGGGATATATGTGTGGGTTCACATTGATAACCGCTGACGCCAACAGGTAATTTTGTCGGCATGTATAGATACAGAAGTAAGCAAAACAATCAAAAATTGTGCTATGAACGGTAGAATACCGTTTGGCAACCAGAGTTGAGTGTGACGATAGGCGGACGTGTCTCCCTCTGCAAAAGTCAAACACCGATTAGTCCGTTGATTCTGTCCCACCTATCACGCAGTCCTGACAACCATGTGTTGCGCACCAAAGTTTGTGTACGGTGGAATCAGCATGCCAGTAATGAGAATGTTAGAAAACAGACATCTCTTACAGATAATAATTTAGATCATGCCACCTGGTCAGACGTTTTTAGTGCCAGTACTTGCTTTATACACCATACAATCGCGCGGCTCATGAAGCATCAAGTTTGACGCCTGGGGTAAGCTTAACGCGGTAGCGCAGTGGGTTGGAATAAAACGAATAAAAGTTTACCTATCACTGAAAACCTAAGGTTAGGGTGCGGAAAGTTAGCTAACTACGTGATTGTAGGCAATTACCAAGTTCGTGGAATTACTACTAGTTGCTACCCCGTTCATTTAATGCTATACTGTATGACGTTCATATTTGTATAATATGTAGGTACATAAACAGGGATGGGCCGAAAATATGTCCCACTGAATACTTACCAAAGACAAGAACCGCGAATGTAGAAGATAAGACTTCCCAGCGACGGTTCTAAGAAAAATGCCTTCTTGGGACCAGCATGCATGCAAAAACTGACTCGTCTCGTCATAAACCAAACTACCATACCATGACAATCCTCCAGGAAGAACAAGTGTGTGAACTGTATCGTAGAGTGAATCTCGTTTCGACTGCCCAGACAATTTGACTACATGCAGAGCCACCATATATATGGCGCATCAATATTCAACCTATTATTACTTTCCTATGCAACTTCAATAGAAGCGGCACGCGTACGGGAACCCTGGAACAAAGCTGCATGTTAAGAAACCAAGCAAGTATTTTCAGTTTTGAGTCGCATTCATGAGTACAATCGCTTGGGCTACCACTGATCCTGACAATGGTCCACAAGGTTGCAGAATAATGAATAAGTATAAATGTGTAGCAGAGAAAAGGAAAGGAAGGAAAATAGCCGAACGAAAACGTCTGAGTTGCAAGAAAAGTAAAAGTTAAACATTTGTGATCTCGTACTACTCAGTGGCTGCGACAAACTGCTAAGTCCAACCAGCAGTGTTGATGGTTGCGAACGCTGCAACCAGGTAGACGGCACCTACCAACCTTGCCAAGCATAATAAACGAAGCCTCCATAACCCGTGACCACGTCATCGCCTGGCAGCCTTGTGATTTCTTCCATCGTCCGCCACAGTGGACAGTTCACGGTAGAGCAGGCGTTCCGTCATCATACAGAGTATATGACCCAATCAGCAAAGACTGGACTTTTTGATTATCTCCCTACTCGCGGAAGAATTTGTATATTTTCCAAACACACGTCGACGGGCTGACGCGTTCCGCGCACGGTGAACCCATTTGATCCAGTATAGCCGACGCGGACAACCGTAATCGAATACTGAGAGTCTGTACGCAAATTCCGCACAAACTGGTTAGGTCTCTGTGATCGACAACTGACTGTCTATGCGATGCCGCCACTGATAGAGGTTTACGAATGCACTACGTGCTTTCGCTATCCCATGATCGCCTGGTTAACAGCACTATAGACTTACCATATGACCCTACCCAGACAGGTGAGGCAATCGACAGTCTGCAGCAGCCTGCCAGCAATAACATTCAACCGAATTTTGTAAGATCATTTTAGATTTTGATGGGGCAAAGTGCATGCCAAACATACCAGCAATATCACTTGGCCAACTCATCATGGACTGTATGCTGTCTGTAGAAGAATCAAGTAAGATAGTGTCGTCCCTATACCTATTATCACTAAGCTGACCATTATATAGTACCTGCACTACGAGATCCTCTGAAACTTTGAGCTCTCCTTCCACAACATATCGTTCATCACAAAGTTAGAAAGAAAGACAGATATCGGACATTACTACCGTACGCCACTTGACACAGAGAACGCTCGATATAATTGTCCAGAAATGCGCATTTTTCCCTCAGAACGAACATACAACGACTTCAACCAGCTTAGATGCTTCAATAGGACTCTTCTACAACGAAGACAGTCCAAGGGAACGTGTCGGATACACGAACCAAAAGCAGCCTTCAGGTCTAAAAACACCAGAACCGTTGTCTGAGAAAATGAGTGTCGATGCTCCATTATCTGTCACAAATCGATGCACCCGAAACCTGACCAGAAGCCTGCCTGTTCTTCTCTTATATGGTTCCTCTCTTTCAGAATCTGCTCCATTACAAGAGCAGTGGTAATCTGGATTGCAACAGAGACAAGACTAATATCTTCGTGGTTGTTACACGATGTTTCAGGACCATTTTTCAAAATAGGAATGTTTGTTGATAAGCGTCAGTCATGAGGCACCTCATCAGACTCCCATATGAAACGGAAGAGTGTGGTCAGTTCAGACAACAACCTCTCATCCTTAACTTTGACAAGTGCTGAAGAAAGAAGATCTGGACGTGAGGTTTCATTACATTTTCAATAATTGAAGCTCCTAAGCTACTTCGGCTTCCGACAGAGTATTGCCTGAAATGTCAAAACTAATCACGCAACCTCTAGCATCCACAGCTGAATCAGCTAACATAGGCCAGCTGAATTGTTCCTCAAAGTGCTCAGCCTATTTGTCAAGTTGGCGAGACATGCTATAAATTCGTGAGTCATCTTTTTCACATATAGTCTCACCAACACCTTGCTGACGACCAGTGTAACCACGAATCAGTAGAAACAGCACCTGGTTATTCACTGATACATCTCTTCGGTTCACTTGGAAAAGTTGGCCTCATTCAGACTGTTCATGAGTTTGCGTTCCAATTCACGGTGTTCAGAGTCAGGGGGGATCAGTCGACTTTTGTTGTGCTATAACAGTAGGAATCCATTCCTGTCATATCTGCATTACTCCTTTAGAACAGACCTTCTCACTAAACGTTTGCATAGCTGTTAAACGTTTTTTGCTCAGTGACCATTTAAGTCACCCCACCGTTGTGATCCGGGTAGTTTGGCTGTCGGCACTGTTTGGTAGGCGTATCGCATGCTCGCGTCGAACAATTTCCAGCTGAGTACGTTATATTCATGAGTAGCGAGTCTTAGAGTAAACGATAAAATAAAACGGGCATTAACAACGGCATGACCTGGGTCGAGATTGTTAATTTAGAATGATCGAAAACCATTAATGG
The DNA here is from genome assembly GCA_013368495.1 of Paragonimus heterotremus. Classification (NCBI taxonomy): domain Eukaryota; kingdom Metazoa; phylum Platyhelminthes; class Trematoda; order Plagiorchiida; family Troglotrematidae; genus Paragonimus; species Paragonimus heterotremus. The sequence continues at coordinate 73,420 of LUCH01001600.1, forward strand.
TATGGCGCCACTGATAGCTGATGGCGATATGATCAATTTTCAACCACGGTTGAGTTGCACAGGGTGGTCTCCATGTAACGCATTGTTGTCGTCTGTGCTGAAATACGATATTCAATGAATGGAGTTCGTGAAATGCGCATAAGTACAACCTTTGATCACCATTGCCAGGACGGTTGCGAATAGATACCGAAAATGCCATTCGACTGCTTCTCCTCTGGAGTAAGGCAACGGAGATGAGCATTCATATCAACAGCAGGCGCAGCTATGTCCGAGAGCTAAGTTTGTCTCGGAAGATAAAAAAGCAGAGTAGAAAATGCCCCAGACTGCATCCGAAATGTTGGCTGTTGAAGCATATGCGGATATGATTAAAAAAACATCGTCCCGATGTGTGTCAACCGACTCTGGTGGCACATAGCCAGAGTAGTCTACCAACCTAATTGTTGGAGAGTTAGCGCTTTAAATAGCCAGTGAATGTCGATTGTTTTGGCTTGAGGAGAGCGTAAGTAGCAGCAGAGAATCAAGTTAGAAATGAATCGATTAGTCTTCGAATACGTTCTGGTCGTTTATATTTTGTAATGAGGTTGGCTTAGGGGTTTTGACCCCGAGTCTATGACTCAAAGGTCAGACTCATTTGGCAGTGGGGTGTTTGCCTAGCCCAAGAGTGCAGTGAATAAGACAGTATTGTCCGATACTGATCGATACTGTGAGCAGTGGGTGTATTCGAGGCTACGCCAAGCTTTTGAGTGACACAAAAATTCTTCTACCGTATTAGGTAGTACGCTGACGGCCAAGTTCAGCTGTCCAGCTTTCGGGGTGCTTTTGTTTGAGGGTACTATTTATAATCCCCTTTTTCTCTTCTCGAAAGACAGCAGTTCCAAAACGATAAATATAATTCAGCGGTATGTTCCAGGGATCGTGCTTCACTATTTGTGCACCTTTATGAAGTCAATAGTACGAAAAACAATCACATTAGTGCAAACGCTTTCGTTTGATTGCTTCCTTTTGGTATGTCAGGCGTAGTTGTAATTAGAAGGACAGAGGGGTTAGGCAACATAACCCTCCGGATCTCTGCAAGACACAAGCAAGAACACCACGTCAAGGTAGCAGAATAGTTTAGTTTATGCCCGTGTGATAACCTAACAGTGCAGCCTAACTGATCGTTATGAGTAATTTTGACGACAAATCAATTGTCTTCTTTTTCCCTGTTTCCTTTTTTATCCGTGAGCACTGATTTGAGTTGGGGAGGCGGGGGGAGGTGCACTTTGGTGTTTCTATCTTTTGTACCGCCTCCTCATTCACGCGTATTACCAAAGCATAATCCAAACCTGACTGAGAAATGTGAACAAGAAGCTCACTATATTTTGGAACGAGTTCGTTTATGATGAGCTCGCAAACAGTATGCATTCTAGAGCCTTATGAAGTGATTTAAAATTTGACAGTAGTATCAACATAAGGCTCTTCATTATGTTTGAATTTAACTAATCACGTCACGACGTTGATATTTTTCTAGCTGTAAATGAGACCTCAATAAGAGAAACAATATCGTGCACTGCCTTTCCCGAACACTCATTTGCAGATTCGACTGAACGTCCGGTCGAAAAAGAAGGGGAAGCTGCATAACATCAGTCCGTGTATCACTTCATATATACTTATACAACTTGACCTGCCGGTAATGCAGATGTAGACAGACTTGCTGCTTCCGTCATATTTCATATATCATATCAATAACGGTTGGTTGTGCGTGAGAATTTTTCTTCTTTTTGTCACAGCTTCGGTAACCGGTCTCCTGAACCACATCACTATCAGGTCAAGCTCATAATTGTTTATGTATGAGCGCATGGGTTTGTCAGTGACTCCAAATGAATACGAACTGGATGTCATTTGCAACAAATCGTAGCTTTCAAATTGTAGCGGAAGCTAAGAAATATATAAAATAATCTAACTTGCGAAAGCTTATTTTGGTCTGTGAAAAACAGGGACAGTGATTCAAAATATTCAGTTTGCAAGCGGTTATTATCACTTAACTAAGGTCATTCGCATTTACTTCGGATCTTACAGTTAAGACAGCGAGATGCGCAGTAGGAAGGGCAAATATCAAGAGCTGAACTCCACGCAGCAGCACGTCTTGCAAAAGCTTTGTATGGGAAAACAAATGCCATCTACCTGTACATTTCAAAACAAAAATAGGGTTTACATGGTTCTGATCAGTCACAACCAGATGACCTACAGCCTGGCGCTTTTATTCTTGCTGACCTAGCATGACACAATAATTTTGCAATCCGAGTGTCGTCGCACGTTTGCGATTGAAGAATCGGTCTATGAAACTATTCAACTTATTACCCGATCGACGTTTCTCATTGAGTACATAAAACCCCTTAGATTCTACCACAGTTTTGCATAATAAAAACCAACATTTTTACTGTGTACAATACCAGACAATCAGTCTTTTATGTAAAGACTAAAACCACTCTCCGACCTGATCAAATAGATGTGGACTCCGTCACCGATTAGTTTAACCGGAATTCAGTCTAGGGGCCTCTGACTCGAAGTGAGTTCAGAGATCAAACAAAGCAACATTCGTCATAAACTGATGTTTGTTAACGAGTATGTTCAACCAGATCATGCATTGCAACATCATCTTAGTGGTTCGGTTTAAATGCGAAACGCGGTGGAAACAGCATCATTCATACAGACGTCAACATTATTTTTTATTTCTGTTGAAATGCACATTCAAAAGTGTCAAGAAACAGAATGAATTCTAAATAAATCACACTGATTATTAGTACTATTCATAGGAGACAAAATTCTGTTGACAAGTGCACCAGTGACTTCACTTTAGGCACGACAAAAGTGGTCACGTGCAAACGCTTAGTCACAGTGGCTTTGGAGTAATATTCGGATTGTTCGATCGTCTCGACAGGAGACACAGTGACTGTCTTATTAACTTAATTCCATGACCCTACGGTTCGGACTTCTCTCCAGGTTGAAATCACAGTAATAATCAATCGTTTGAGCGATATTTTGACTGCTGGTAAATACTAGGAGATTTGGTAGATATAAATTGAAAACCACTCACACTGGATTGCAGCGTCCACGTCCAGATTGACTTCCGAAATCCGCCTGTTTCAAAAAGAACTACCATACACCAGTAAGGTATATTCTTGTCTGAACGTTCGCGTATAACAGTTCAGTCTCGCCTGATGTGTGGTCAGTGGCATAGTGATCAACGCGGTCACCTTGAGAAAGCGTAGCCGTAGTTTTTCTCCAGGCCCTGGCAAAGATAGATGGGACTGACTAGCTCTAATAAGAGCAAAACTTGAGTCTGATGCTTCTCTTCAGAAGGAATTGACTGGAATGTTTATTTGAATGCAGAGGCTGCAATCAAATGTCAGTAATATTCAACTACTATCAACCAACTCTCCACTACATATCAGTAAAGAAATGAAAATCCATTTTAATTTTAGTGTGACCGGTTTGATGATAGCAATTTGGAATCCAGATTATTAAAATCATTATCGAGTATGACCACTCCCATGTGAATGTATTTATCCGAAAAAGTGTAATGGAAACAAACTTACTTTGGATAGTTTGATAGCTCCTTGCCATCGGAGTAAGCAATTTCGTTTGATCCGGGTTTCATAAAAGTAATCGGCTATGCTTTCTTTCCTAAATCAAATGAGTAGTTAGACACGGCAGGCAAAAAAATCAAAATCATTCTGAACCGTCCGCGTTGTTACTTGTGAGAATTATGGACAGGTACACGAATCGCAACTAACTTTGTTGTCGGAACTACGAAACAAGCATATGGTAACTAGAGAGTTCATGTGCTTTCGTGGTACCAACATCACCTCACAAAAAAGAGTTCAATGGTTGATATAAATGTGAATGAATTATCTAGAAAACCCCTTTATTCAAATTTTTATTACTTATGTAGGTTCAGAAGATGTATGAAAAAATGGCAGATAAGAATTATTCAGTGCTGCTTTGATGTGTTTTATGTGAAGCCACGATTTCATCGACCTCAGCTGAGAGAAACGAGTGAGTTTAGTGTTGTTTAGCGGGTAACCAAAGCTGACGTTCGGGGATTTTGGTAGTAACGATATCAGACGCAATCACTGCCAGTTGTGTACCAAAATTTTCTTGACAGTCCCTGATGGCCACACCGATTCTTCACTATCTTCTAACTGAGTCTAGTGATTTTTATGAGTTCGGAAGTTATGAACCAATCAACAGAAAGTCTGATACTTTTGGTTTATGCTCACGTTACTCAAAGACTTTAAGTAGATGAAAAATGTAACAGTTCGACTGACCGAATTGTTCATGATGCAAAGTTGCGGGACACACCACGTATATATATATATATATATATATATATATATATATATATATATATATATATATGCGCGTGTGTGTGCGCATTTTCAGTTAGGTTACTCGGACTCATCCATTCAGTGTTTTAATCACCACGGCCCACGATCGATAACATCTAGTCTACACACTTCTCTGTAAGCGTTTCAGTGTTTGAAAGGCAATGTTACACAGGTAGCCAGTACGTGTTGGTGAGTGCAACTAGACAAATTAAAAATACAATAAGTCCCAAACGGATTACACTATCACAACGGCTTTTTCACTAATCGAAAGATAAAAGAGTGCATTGATGAACGAAGTGGATTTGCAAATAATTTAAAAGCTGATCAAAACCTGTTCATTTTTCTGGAGACCCTGAGGCACGCCATGCTGTGCTTCTAGATCTATCGCACCCTTTATGGACTCTGGTATGACATATTACAGCCAAGCTGTGAAAACGATGAATGTCGCTTGATATGTCTCAGTTTTATGGTCACTTTGGTGAGCCGCGTTGTTCCGATTCTTGTCAGCATATCTCATTTACTCATTTTATCTGTAATGAGGGCAACGTGTTCAGTTATTGAGATCGGCGTAGACAGCTCGTTTAAAAATGTTGTTCAGCTTCTCTGGAAACCTGTTCCGTCTTGAAAAAAAGATATATCCAGGATGCGAAAGCTGATTGATTTGGGTGGACAGAAAACATTTTCATCATAGGCGTTGCAGTTAGATGATAACGAACTAGGATGACATGTTGATACATATGAGTACTGATCAAACTAGGCGGGGTGAGGTAAGGAGCATAACGCACTCCCTACAAGTATTGCATGTGTTCGCAATCTGACTTTTCGCGTACTCTACGGATTGTAAGCGTAGAGGCCTCTGATGACGGTTTAGAATCGAGATTTTCATTTCATTGAGGGCATCCAGGATTTGTCGGTCCTGGGGTGACTAAATCGATCTGTGTATGTATCTGTCTATCTATCTGACTGTATTCCTGTTGAGTTATGTTGGATTACACTTCTCAGTTCAGTCTGTCCGGCAGCAGAGGCATATAACTTGGTCTGAACGAATTTATTCTTCTGGAACCAGATCTCGCTGTTGGAATGTACCGATGCACGTTTATCGGCACCGTTCACAGCTTTTGGAAGCTACATGTAAATTCGATGCAATAAATATTCCGTCTTCATTCGAGATGTTGTTTCTGGTTAACGTGAGCCTGTGAATGATAACTAAATGCGTCGAGCACCATAACATCCATTGTATAGTGTTCCACTAGGCACGAACCAAAACCTAACCTTAGTGAGACAGTAACTCGCAATATGTTTTATCAGATCCCTTACTTCAATCAGAGCTTATGAGATCCGCTAAGTTTACTAATTCGCCAGTTACCGCTGGTAATGTGCTGTTTTACTGACGGGTCGATAATATCGTCACGTAAAGATAGGAAGAAAAAAAGTGCCAGCACATAAACCACACATTCACAAGAGACGCCCACCATGTTCTTCGCAGTTCTGCTTCCACGAAAGCGTTCACTTTAAGCGTGACGGCGTTATTATATAATCTAACAGACTGCATTTGATTCCCAGATTATGACCACTTTGAATTCCTCCAGAGTTTGTAGAAGTTCCCCGTATACCCTTTGTTTACGTTAGTCCCGCGGTACGGAACATAACTAGCAGAACAATCGCCTGTTGCTGGTCATGAACAGCGCTCGTATTAACAACCTTCGAACCGATTTACAGGTAAGTGAACACGTGCCCACATGCGTTTTACAAAAATCCCTTGTGATATCCACATTTTTACCATAGGCGGCATAATTAAAAGTCATTCGGATACGCTGTTCAGTAGTGAGTTTACCGGCACGTCGATGGGGCCGTCCAACCTAACTGGAAATGGGTGCACACTGCAAACTTACCAACAGCCAGCTGATCTGGCTAAGGCTTCGGCGCTGTGTTGTGTCCGTTCACTCATCTGATTTGGTTACGAGGCGTGCCTGTTGAACAATCCATCTGATACGGACTCCGAATTTCGTTCCCAGGTGCACACCTCTGAGGTGTACTATGTAAGTAATATACATGCATATATATGTTTGTAAATCGCACGAAAAACACAATCCCAGGAAGGACCTAGATCTATGTATTCCAGTTGCTTACCCAATCGCGCTCGCACGCTGTCCTAATGGACTTGTCCATCTCATACGCTAAACAGACACACTTTAATAAAACAACCCTGCGCATCATTTAGTAATACTTGATGTTTAAACTGGTTTACACAACTGTTGGACAGGAAACATGTGGTCGAACGAATGACAAGTTTCATATATTTTCCTGAGTGAGCCAGTTTTGTATATTCGGTTAAAACACAACCATAAGCCATGTGGGGTGGTTTAGTATATTCATACCTTCTGAGCTGATTTTATTTAGATCAGAAGTTTCCCTTAGTCCTTAGGAACGACAGAATCAGAAGGTTTGTAGAAACTCTGAGTCTTTTAATATAGTCTCATTAGTCACAAGGAAGTAAACCGAGAACGGTTATCAAATTGAGGGGAGCCTTACTAACCAAATAACCATACCACTGTGTTACATTACACGGTGGTTGAAACAGAACAGTCATGCTATATAACGAATAGTATGGCTAATTGGTAGTATGACACAGATTAGAAAGAAAGACTCACACACTGGTATTTCTCGGCGTCAAGAAGGTCAGAAAACAAGAGCAACTGTTCAAAACTTGAATATATGTTACGCGGAATGTGACACTACACTATCAACGTCAGATGTGGAAATATGTCAGACGTACAGAATAATGTTCGTGTTTGTGTCTTTGTCTCTGCACATATCTTGCAACGTGTGTCTGAAAACAAACAACCTCGCGAGTCAAAGGTCTTCTGCGGTTAGATTATATATACGTCTAGCTTACATATGGAAATTAGCGGCGAGAAACTAAGATAATGATTTGGATCACTATTAGATACTTAACTGAATACGGCAGATCACAGTGAGACAATCTTCGTTCTACTTTGTGGACCGCCAATATTGTACCTCCTCTGTAGTAACTATTGTCAAGTTAGACGCGACACGTTTAGGAGCAAAAGTTATTGGACCCAAGAAGCGCAACCTTGAACGCAACAGCACGTAATATCTGCTCACTGAAGATCTTAACCCTGCCAAGCCGTTAGTTGACGTTTACACTGCATGTGGCCTACACGCTAAAAGCCAATAAAACGGTTACGATCTCAACAGATTTTACTTAAGTATAACTTTCTCCAATATAGGATACTATTTTAGATAGTCCATTACTGTGATGCAAACTTCGAAATTTACAAAATGTTCGTAGTCTTGCGAACCTAGGGTTGATTGTCAATATTCGTTACCCGTTCTAACTATTTTTCAGAAAACACCTCTTCGCACCACAGGTTCTCCAGTTGGTGCATCGATCAACATAACCTGCCATCAAATCAGGTTGTCTGACTGTTATTACTGCCACATGTTAGATTCTATGTGACAATGCTGTTCGCCTCAGATTCTATCTTGTACTGTGTAAATCATTCGGAAAATATTCCAACCCTCAAGGTCAGTCTGTGGTTTCTGGCTCTTTAGCGCACAGTTAACTTGAAGCTGCTGATCTCCATTTTCCGTACGTTTAAAGTGGACTATGCTGGTTGATGTGTAAAACGTTAGATAAAACTTTCCCTCAAAACTCACCATCCTAAAGTTCCGGACTCTTGAGACCTGTTAGAATAGGGCTTTCAGAACTAGACACAGAATGCAGGAACACTTCGGAAATCTAAAGCAGTCTAACACTTTTGCACCCTGCTTTCGGTAAATTCAGAAGTAGGAACATTCCTGTGGTCCCAGTGCATAGCAAAACAAACCAACCATCATTTTTATGCATACCTACCTTTCCAATTCTCGAGCAAACTGCTTAGCAGCTTGCAGCTCGCGAGAGATACGTTCTTGCACCGTCAATCTTCGCCATGTTCTTAATATCGCACGTTTTAAGCGGTATTCATTGAGTGCACGTTGGGAGTGGATTCGTACACGAGTGTCTTGAGTAGACTCTCTCCACGCACACAAACAACGTTTGAGCAGCTACATAGTCAAAAGATTTGCCAGAAAGGGTAGTATATAGTTATGAGATGATCAAGCCTGTCTCGGATTACTGTCACAACATTTAAACACTTCCAACTTGTACTCGTGCAAATAAAATGTTTAGAATTTTTAAACAGCTGTTGTTTCACTTCTTTTGAATTGTTGTCATAAACCATATTGGTTCCCAAATAAGTGGGAAAATAGCGTGCAAAGGTTAACTGTATTGAAATCTAAAAATGGCAGATTGAGTTAGCAAAACAGTGGATGATGAACCTCACGTTCTTAAACTACGTCAGCTTATTCCTTTATCAAACTTTACAAGTGGAGTAGATTGTCCGAAATATTTTATGATGTAAAGGAAAACAATTCAAGCAATGTAAGTTGGTGGGAATGTGTTGTTAACTATTGAACATTTAAAGTTCGAAACACTGTGTCACCACGCAAACTAGATGTCAACCTAAGTATTGGTGCTTGAATCAGCAAGACGAGAATCTGTGACAATACGGGTTGTGATGACTTTTCGTGTGCGAATAGCTGACATCATTGTATAAATAACAGATTGTAACAACCATTGCTACTGACACGAACAGATCGGACCTCCAACACGCATCGCTTAAGTAGACAGTTTAGGTATGTGTGAACAGTTATCAGTGACGTTTCCCTCAAAGTTCATTACAGCATTGAGCCACCCCTGAGGTATGCGTTAATCAGCCAGCCGTCAGGCGTATTCATCATAAACAGCAGGAGACAAAACCTTGCAGGTTGCATTTCCTGCAAGCCCTAATCAAAGTAAAAAAAGGTAAGAAGATAACTTTAGCCATATTATGCAACCGGAGATTATTATATTCGGTGAAAAAAATTCTCTTGCGATTAATCGGAATACACTCATGGTGAAGTGCAAAATCATGATTCCAGAACAACTTGACAGCAACAATTATCAATAGCAGTTTGTTTTCGGCACAGAAGCTTCCTCACGCTAGGTGAACTACTCACAGATTTGGTAATCTACTTAAGACAGATAAGTAATGAGTAGCTGAACTGATCTGGAGACGACAGTTTTATATGGAATATCATCCACACTTGGACGCGGTCCTTGAATTCAGATAAGACTTTCGGCTAGCCCACTTCCAAAAAAAGCGCTGCACTCGACTTTTGCTCTTGTTAAAGCTCGTCAGTAGTGTGCGTCCTCGTCTGGGCCAGAATTCGCACTCCAACCCTTGCTGTGATAACAGCGAACCTCGAGCATGCTGCTTCCTCTCGAAGTGGGTAAGCCGAAAGACTTATCTGAATGCGAGTGTCGCGATCAAGCGTGGGTGGTTTTCAGTTTGAAATGATCTCAATCTCCGAACCTCTTTTGAGGAAGGTAAATAACAGATTAAATGTACAAGGACAGCGATAAAAACCGTGTTCACAATACTGACTACTGTAAAATGGAAGCATGTGAAAAAATGAACAAAAAATGGAAGCTGGTGGCTCAGAAAACCGATAGGACTGTAAGTTAACGAATGTTAACTGTCACTTCTGGATTGTCTGGTCCTTACGGTAGGACAGAGCCTTAAGATCATCATCTATGTCAAGACCACAAATGCGAAGGACCTTCTGGTCTATAGACCTGTTCACCACAAGAAGATTTTTACAAGCATTGCAGTTTTAACGCCATGTAGAGTCCCGCTTCCTCGTACACGCACGGTTAACCAAGTAGTAACACGAAAAGGAGTAAGGTATATGTTGATTATCAAAAGTTGGTGGAATAGCGTTTTCAAACAAGATTAACATGTGTACACTGACCACCACAAATAGCCCTAAAGGAGTGAAAGGTAGTTTCCTTAGCCGTTGCGCTTCCTTTTGCTCATAGGCTGAAATCGATCGGCCATTTTGTGGTTGGCCTGCAAACGACCAAGCATCCACCACAGCCCCAGAATGGGTTGAGAAAGGGTTTTTACAAACTGTTGGTCCGAGTGACCACCAGCGAAGTGGTAGACAGCTGTTTCGACCTAGTTGGATCTCATCAGCACCACGCACGCCGGAGAATCGACAAGTGGATAAGTGCTTGGACAACAATATGCCACTTATTCACGAGTCGTGGGTTCGATTCTCCGGCGTGCTTGGTACTGATGAGATTCGATTATGTCGAAACAACTGTCCACCACTTTGCTGGTGGTCACTGGGACCGACCGTCTGCAGAATGGAAGATAACTCCTGTAATTTCATGTGAGCATGAATATCAAGAGCTGTTCTTGAGGTTTTGAACGAAGTAAACATCATGGTCACTTTCAAAAAAGAGATAAACTGTTTAAAATCAGTTTACATCTCAGGGATCCTTTATTTGTTGAGAAAACTACCATCTAGGTTTACAGAATAAAATTCAACGACTTTCCATGTTTTCATGAAACATACTGCACAAGAACTCAAATCTAAAATAAGCGAACATCAAAGAAACATTGAAAATTCTCCTGGAAATCAATTTTGATACCAGATTGTATCCATGGGCTCAACAGTTGCATCTCAAGCTTTAGATAGAAATAATGAAGTTATTCTAGAAGGTGCCGAGGCAATCAGAACAGAGTTGGGAAACACACAGGAGCTCTTAATTGCAGGATCGGAGAAACTACAAATGGCAAATGCGTTAAGAATAAGTGCAATTACTCCTACAGTGGCGGCCAAACTTGGATCGATCTGATTGACATGCATTGATAGCTGAATGGATTGGTCATTTCAACAAACCTACACTATTCTCCTTCATCTTAGTTCTCCCTCAAGTCATATGTTGTTTTGACAAACCTCCAAGTACTGTTGAAAGCTGAAACTGATGATGTTTCACCTTCCGCCGACCCATCATAGTCTACAACTCAGAAGTGGTTTTGATCTCTGTCTAAGTTCACTTGTTCCTTGTTCAGTTACCTTCAGATTCGCTTAGTTACTCATGAAATTATTGATTGGTTCATCAAGTCTGAAGTAGTTTCTCTGTCAGAAGTGAGACAATACTCTCCAACAGGTTTACGGACTGTTTACATATTGTGCTATTATTAGTATTTGGGTTTCGTTTAAACAGAGTGTCAATTATCATAATGTTCATAAGTTAGATTTCTAACGATGGTGCGTATAAGGATTTTACGAAGGCGTGATGTTTTCCATGTTAATTAATGTGCATTGGCAAATAATAAACAGGTCTTGGAGAGCACAGGCTCAGTGAATCTTCGGTAACATCATTTTTCATCAGAATATGGTTTTATCTCAATTGCACCATACAGCCCAGGGATGTTTTACTGAATACAAGTGCGGCTGCCATAATCTGCAGATATTCCATCATGTCACCTAGGCGTAGCATCAGTATGGCATTTGCATTTCACTTTACGGCAGAGCGTGAAACGCCTCACTTTGTGCTCTACCTTCGTATAGCTGTGGAGTACGATCCATTCAAATGTTGAGTACATTCTGTTACCAGTGCCTTCGTGACATTAAAGTTATATGATGAAGTTGTCATGTACGTAACGATACGATTTGCTGGAGTGGGTTCTCATAGTAAACGCGACTAGTATGCCGGTAAGCGTCTATCCCGCTTCGCAAAATTCAGTTAATTAATGGTAACGTCTTGCGCCTTTTGAATGACCTGGATTATGCTGGAGGTGACAACCAGATGGTTATCATATAACGCAGATTTGAGGAACTGAGGTACTTACTTTAAATTCTGGTTCGTTAGGTTGCTACCCTCTTACTGGCTAGGTCTTAGGAGTGCCGCTTTTTTGGGATTGGAGGAGCTGTCGCAAATGAAGTCTGATTGAGGTCAGAGACACTCTTGTAATAGTTCTAATTCATTTTAACTCTGTATTATGTTCTTTCCTGTTGGAGTGTGGTTTTCTCTTATTTGCTATAGGTGTCTAAGCCTGCAATTTAATAAGTATGGCTTGTGTAGACACTGGTGAACTAGTAGCTAGGGTTTGCTATGTAATTTTGCTACGCATGCAGTCATGAAAAATGAATAAACATAATGGTTTCGATTACAACACTCCTGAGGAAGGCCACCCGAGGTGACTGGAACGTACAATGAAACATAATATGAGAACGGTTGAAAAATGATGAGAGCAGGTGTAATTAGCCCACTACTAATTGACATTCACCGTGTGTTTGTATGCGTAACCTGGTAATAGGTTGGTACATTTTTGGAAGTACTAGTTTCACTCTCTATATCAACTTGTATACATTAATCTGAAGATTATTGTCTACGTATTACCCTGCAACGTCTTCCAACAAAATGCCCCCTGTATACTTATACACACTACGCATTAGTTAATTCAGTTTATCACGATAATCCACATTTGCTTGCATCCCAGCAGGTCCACGCCTTGACGCGTTTATCTGCTGTGTACGAGTTACTATTGCCTAGAAGTTACTGTCAGTACACATTCGATTCCTGCAAATGTCTGAAACTCCATCTGATCCACTCACCTTCCCTGTTCCTCAGTTAGCCAATCCATTGACAAACTTGTACTCTAGCAGCGGCATTAGTTTCACTTCTGTTACATATCTTTATTCCTGCCAAATAATAACCAGTTCATGTAAAGTTAATGTATAACCTTTTGCCATCAGACACTTACTGCTGATCATGTTTTACTTATTCTGACAACCGACATCTTCGTATTTGGTTCACTTGGTCACAAGAATTTTTTAAAGTTTAAAGTGAATCGACTCCTACACATATCAGTAAAGCGTTAACACAAAAGAAATAGATCATTTATATTATTTCGGGCTAATTACCTGCTTGGTTTCTAACTGCACCTTTCCTGATTCGGACCTTTCAAAGCTTGTCTCCAGGTAAACAGGAGCGGATCCTCCAACAGCTGATTGAGGAGTAGAATCCACCGGAACGTACTTGTCGACCTCTGTTTGGACGTGATCTTCTACAGGCCATACTGGACGTTCTCTGCTACTACTAATCTGTCTTTTTAATAGAAAGTAATAAGCACAAGCCAAATGGCAAATCTTCATACTTCATTTCGCTAAAAGTTAACGTAATGTCAAGTCAAGTTAGCAACACACTTTTATATACACAATGGTAAATGTGTGATTTATAGAAACTTTCAGCAACTACAATGGCAACATCTCGATAGATAAAAGCACAAAACAACTGAGTGCTTGCTCTACCGGTTATGTGCTGGCAAAAATTACTTTCAGCGTCATAACCTAAGTTAGGAAAACACCTCAACTGTAACTAAATTTATAAACTGTTGAATAAACAGGGAGTTGAAAGCGCTAATTTGATCACCGCTGTTGACATTGCTGCAGTCTGCCGTTGTAGTTTGTTTGCACAGTGTTTCAGCTTGTAGGAGCTTGTTGTACTTGCCTGATGGCAATATGCTGACTGGAGCTGTGACCGTTTCGGCATTTTTCTTCAAAAATTACAAGTTAGCCATTGCTCATTTTTTAAAATTCGTATTCTAAACCATATTATGGAATTATTACATTTTCCAATAGCCTCGCCGTTGATCAACAATTTTTTTCCCTGTTAACTGACTTTAATTCGTCTGATTATTATTTAAATCCAAAGTCTGTGTCGGTTTCTGAAGGAACTGTAACCTTCTGTCCATTATTGGGTTGTCATGCCAGTGACCGTTTCTTATGGGCGTTTGAAAAGTTGTGCCTTTGGATTGTTCAACCCTAGTCATGACAGCCTGTAGATTCATCTCCTGTTTCTTTGTTTCTTTCATTGTTCTACTAAAAACCCTATCAAATTACTCCCTTTATCGTTTCCTTCTATTTTTGCTACTTGGACTAAGGTCACTTGATTTTTATGATGTTAACCATCTTTTAAATCGATCTTCAGACGCACTTGACAATGAAGCGCGGCCCACTGTCTGCACATTACAAATCAATTTCCAGGATGTAGTGAACCAAAATCCATTCACATCTGATTTCAACGCTCACATTTAAACGGAACTTCCGGCTGTACCATTTTAACATGAGGCACTAGACTTGAGCTTCGTTCTCGTTAGACCTCGTCAAAGGTGTACATCCTTGTCATGACCGATTTTTTGGGTTATAATTCAGGTTCCCTTGAGAAGACAGTATTAACCACAGCGCCACCTACCTAAACGAAACATAATATTTAAGCATTCAGCCACATTTGTACCCGAATAATGACAAGGTCGGCCGGTCAACATGAAGAGGCGACAACGGTGTTGAGTATGCTGGTATAACGTTTTGTATCTCAGGGAATCGAACATTCACATTAGCTGTGGATGATATGACATTATCCACCTACAAAGTGTACCAAGTCATATCATCTAACACCAGTAACAGTTGAGACTGTGACACCTTTCATATGTTTCATCGACGACCGTGTGACTGCAGCACAAGTCTGCCACTCATCAAATTGACTCTCTGTTCATGGATCGGCACTGCTTTCCATAAGTTTTAAATTTGACTGACGTGCTCATCTGTTTTTTTTTACAAAGGTGTGCGTAACTACTGACTTTTTGGCGTTGAAATCTGGACTTGACTGTTTGCATACTTCAACCCCATTAATTAACTAGTTATTTTGTACTATGTTCCGATTAGGTTTACAATTAAACCTATCTGCCATCAATTTTCAGACCATGGAACTTCAACCCTGCCTTAGCTTACACAGTTATCAGATGACTAAGCCGAAGGTTCCATCAACGAATTCAAGTTTTAACATTTACTTGCACAATTTCTATTGAAAAACAATCTGTCTGACCATTTTTTTCAGACCGAACGGTGATCAACGTGCGTCTTACGTGGGACGAGTCAGGTAAACACCACGTCACTAACATAAAAACCGACCTTACAGTTATCACATTTAAAAGCTCGTGCACAAGGGCTCCTGAGTGGTGTTCAAATTTCCCGCCCGGATAAAAACTGTTGTTACGATCCAACAAAGATGAAACTGGTAGTGCATGCTTCTTTTCGAAATGGGCTGGGTATAAACATTTATCTGGATGCAATTGTTTCGTTTGACACTGGATGATAGTAAAGCCGTTAAATGTGAATTCATTGAATACTCATCACTTTTTATCGTGAATGCTGATTTTGTTCACCGCCTTAGAATGGGACGTTTGTAATAATGTTGTGTGTTTGTTTGTGAGACGAAGTGGAGTAAGTTTATGCAAACATTGAAGATAACAATCAATATGCAGGAAGGAGCTTATGAATACATTTGGGACTTTAAGCCTTAATCTTCCTGTTGCGATGTTGTTAAACGAGGCTGCTCAAATCCAAATTACTCGAGATCTATGCATTCAAATGACTTAGTACAGAGAGAGAGACATTCTAACGATAGGAAAAATTGAAACTTTTTCTAAAATTGTAATTTTGGCAGAAACAAATAATTAATTCAGTAAAAGGTAAGGCCGAAAAAGTTGTCAAAACAGTGTTATGCTTCAATAAACCAGTGACATGACACCCAACCCACAATGGGCTGTAACAGTTAGTGTAATCCTAGTTGAAAGAGGCCAAAGCATATCCAGCCAGAAAACTTAAAACGGGTAATTGGTTGGTTAGACCGAGCCGACAGTGGCACCGTATATGGTGACCATGAGTAGGTAAAGAACCAATGAAAATGACAGTTTCGGACGACCTTTCCGTTACAGAGTTCAAGGAGCACAGACGCTTAAGTTTAACCGCAGTTAACGTCAAGAAGCTTTCATCCTTTTACATGGTTCTACTGAAGAGGTACATAATAACAATGTATGAACAACGTCCACTGGTTTTAACTGGAAATACAAACCTCAATTTAACCTGACGTTCATTTTCTGCCTTTAGTTCCTTGCGGACTCGAATCATTTCTTGTTGTAAAAGGTGTTCTTCACGTTTTTGTTTGCGCAATTTCTGCTCTTCTTCCTACAACGTTTTGAAATCCAGAAAGTTTACTATGTTAACTCTTTGGCAACTCAACCTTCAATAGTATGAGTTAAATAGCTCCATGTTCCACCTCTTAATTTATGCTTAAATATCAGCGCCTGGGTGCCGCAAGAATGTACAAACAAAGTGACATACAAATAGGAACGGCACTACTAAGTCTATGTGGTAAGAACCTAGTCAAATCACCTCCTATTCAAACCATGACACAAAAGACAATCTAGCAACGAACCTGTCTAACATTTGTCTCGGATACAATATCGAAGTCGGACAAACCGTTTTATTGTTCAAACTTCCGTCGCTGAGCATGTTGTTTGTTCGATCTTGGATTCGTCAGAATACATTGTTGCAGACTCCAAGTTTTTCAATACCGTTGTACGACTAAAAATCCCTGTTCTTGTACTATAACTAGGAACTACGTACTATAACAAGTCCAAGGTTTTCTCCTCACTACTTACAAGTGAAGTCTGATTTCAGTTACGATTCCTAGGGTTATTCAAAGTCCCCAATTCCAAGCATTACATCCTCATAACAACCTATCATCGGCTACAGTGCGCGCCATTTTGGATATCGTGACTTACCGCACATGAGTAACTTCTTTTGGGTTTCAGTCAAAAGTTCATTAAATTACGACGTAACCTGAATTCGACTTTCAACTTTCAGGTCATTCGGATGTCAATTGTCTCAGAATACACGTCATGTAATGAACAATCCGGGTAGACCAAATCTGTCCTTCTGTTAGGTAAACTATGACCCGAAAATTGTCTGTTTCGATATGTCTTGTCGGTTAAGCTTGCAGGGTTCATTTCATAATAAAGTTGTACAGACTGTGACGGAGAGTACCGGAATATGAAACGAACTATATGATAAGTTTCATCTGCGTTCAGACTCATAAATGTTGTTTCCCGCAATTTCGAAAGGCAGTTATTAAAATGAAGTTAGTGTATTATGATGAATACGGCTAGGCAGTGGTATTGTATTACAATGTAGAGAACAAATTTATCGTAGGGAGTGTAGGCAACAACAAGCGTATACGACTGTATGGTGAGGTGGTAGACTGTGCAGTGCCAACATACAATTGTAAGCAGGTTAAAGCTCACATGTCCCGTACGGAAGGTCAAATGACAAATCCAGTCAGACAAACGCAAGGTTGCAGCCTCACTGACGTGTCGTGAACGCTGAATCGAGTACATGGGCCCGCCGCAAAGGCACACACACATACGTTGTCTGCATGAGCGCACTTAACAGGACACAACAAGAGGCTTCAGACAGTCAGAAAAAGGGAACCTGTTCTGATATGTTAGTCTGTGAGTAGGTATAAAGTAGCCAATCACTCACTCTCATACTGTCCCACACACATTAATTCCCGAGCAGATAATGCTGATTAAACCAGAAACAGACCCGGGCACGCAAGATGATCTGTGTTCGAGCATGACATGTGTGCACACTACTGGATCGATGCAGCTCCAGAGGATGGCCAGAACGGCACACTGCACTGATCGCGGTGGAACTGCGTCGCTATGGCATCGACGCAGCAGCCTTGAGTGAGACAAAGCTTGCGGACCAAGGCTAGTTACGGGAAGCAGGTGCTGGGTACACCTTCCACTGGATAGGTTACCCGACAGACAACGGACAACGGCAGAAGTTGGATATAAAAAGACTGGAGAACTGCGGGA